>JAKCPI010028054.1:0-14885 GCA_023213315.1 Euborellia annulipes | reverse complement strand
TGAATTTGTTGAACTCCGTGGTTGGCGAGATTAACATACGTTTTTATGTAATGTAAAAGGTCAGCAATGAATGAAGAAAATTTAAAAAAATTGATCTTTTTTCGACTAACTTTTAATGAAAATAAAAGCAACGCTTTCTATCCTAGATTGTGATTTTCTTCAGTCTGGTTATTTCATTAAAAATAATTATCTTTCTCAATAATGATGATAATTACTAAATTTTTCTCTTAAACGACATGAGAAACAACTAATTTTTTTTAATTAAACAACAAACCTGAAGATGATCCCAATCTAGGATCGAAAAGTCACTTTTGTTTTCATTAATTAAAGTTCACCGAAAAAACTCTATTTTTGTTATTTTCTTCATGAATATATCTTGAAAAGTTTACTTATTTGCAAATAAATAAACTTCATAGGATATATTCATTATATCAACTTAAACATAGACATACCTAGTTATATGTATGATTCATTATAGAATTAAATATTCCACCAATTTGCAAATAAAGTTTGTAGTATGTAATTTGGATAAATATTTTGCTAGATTTTTATTTATTATCGAAATATTTAAATTTTTTTTTTTAATTTGAAAATTTTTTAATGAGAATCTGTCTGTTTTAATCACTGGAGATTTTGTAATTGAATTTCAAATATTTTCTTTAAATGGGCTATTTATTTAGTGAGTTTTTGTTATATTTTAATTCCGATTTGGCTTCGGACCAATTAAATGAGGTCAATAGAGACCACCAAAATAGGCTGATTTAAAAAAATTTACAATAAAAGATAATAATATCATCATACTATATATATTCAATAACAAAATAAATTACAACTAAAGAGCTCAAGGGGAGTATAAAAGAGAAGTGAAGCCAAATAGGTTGCTGGGCTCGAGGATTTCCTCCAATTATTTTTTTATCAACAACATAGGCTTTTAAATGTTTGTCGTTTGTAATAAAAATCTGAATCTCATCTCAACTTTTTATTGATATTTAAAAGAATGTAGTGTAATGATATTTCGTTGCACCAGATTGTCTTTTTTCGGCATAATAATTCTTATTTTATCAACGTTTCAAGTTAGAGTCTACTAATGCTCATATGACTTTCGATTTGAATAAAAAGCAATCATAAAATTATCTTAAGGCGCTTCTGGAGGTAAAGCTGTTTGCATGTTTTTGCCGGTAAGATGGCGTTAGGAGTCTTAAAAAGTTAGTCAAAATGCCTAACTATTACGAAAATTTGCCAACAGATAGCAGGATGGTAGGGCTATATTTAATCTCATGTTTTTGTTCGATTTTTCTTTGATCTTTTAATAATGAATAGCCTATAAATATTTTTTTATAAAATATTAGGGTCCGACCGAAACAAGATTTTCAGCCGAAACCGAAACCGAATATTCGGCCTCAACCTTAGTTTCGGCCGAAACCGAAACTTGCATTTCCTATAATAAAATTTATATATATTTTTTTTTTGAAATTTTTTCCCCTCCGTGAAAATCATTTTACCTTTTTTTTTTAGGGAGACAAAAAAATTTTTCTCCTTCAAGTGCAAATCATTTGACCTTTTTTTTTTTTTTAACTCAAGTTTCGGCCGGCCGAAAGTTTCGGCTACTTTTAGGCCGAAACCATGATTTTTGGCCGAAACTGACCGAAACCGAATATTCGGTCGGTTCCTATAAAATATACCATTTATAACAGCATAAAAAATATGGCAATATAAATGAAGTCTCTTAAGGGATCTGATAATGCCGGCTGTTAGACAAGCCTGTCATCTTTTTCAAGAGTGCTGAACTATTACCTAATTTTTTATGACCATGTATTTCTAATTTAAAATTTCGAATTTTCAAGATGTGTCTCTACATCTAATTTGGGCCGATAAGTTCCATAAAAAATATTTAATGCACGGTTTATCACTTGAATTTCAGTGAAGACAGATCAATATTCATATGAAGGGCAGAGATTCACTCCCTAAAATAATTATAAAACTCTGTATATTGGATATTCATTTCTAATTTAAATGAATTTTTAGAAAAATATTTATATATAAAAAAAAATCATTTTAGTTGTTTAATGATCCCACTTTTTTCTTTAAATTTTTGTCGCTTAGTAATTTATAATTCAAGTGAATGCGTATATCCGACAAATTAAATCTCTCAATTAAGATAATTTATTATAATAACAACAATTCGTAATCCCCAATTGATTAAAGAGGAGTCAATTTTAATAATTTATTAGAGAGCTTTTCAATGCGCTGTGATCGGAAAGAGGAGAGGAAAGATGTCGCATTTTAATTAAGTGGAATTTTTTTTTAATTATCCCTGACTGGAATATGCATGAGATTAGTGGAGGAACAGGCTGAAAGCAGATTAACAATTAATTTTGGAAAATTTTTTTTAAGAGAATAGTGTGATATCCTTTCTCCCTCTTTATCTCTCTCTTCTTCAACAAAAACAACAACATCCGATCTCTGATCCCTAATTCAAGGGCGGATACAAGGGGGGGGTAAAGGGGTAATTCCCCCCCCCCCCGAGATTCGAAAAAAATACCTTTTTTTCCGCAAAAAAATTTATTTTTAATGTAAAATTTTTAAAATTAATACTTACAAATTTGATGTGTATTTATATTCTGGCAAACAAGTACAGAATGCGCTTTTAAATTACCGAAATTAAAAAAAAAATAGTGTGCTGTGCGACGAGTCACACCAGATTCCCCCCCCCCCCCCCCCGAGAAACACCTCTGGATCCGCCCTTGCCCTAATTGAAGGGGAAATTTATTAATCGATATTTAATTGAAATTATTAATAATGCCTACTCTTTATTAATTTTGAAAATTTTCAAATTCGTCCATTGTTGAATTCTTTTTCAATTTTATAATTTATTTATTAGCCGAAATGTCCGCCTTTGGCGGACAAATTCTTGTTCGCCTTCCGCGGACAAGTTCATTTTCAGTTTAGGATATTTCTTGTTGCATTGCAAGTTTAAGATGTTAAGCAAGAACTTGAGTTACGTACCCCACTTCATTGGAATTTATTTATTTATTTATTAATAAAAAATGTATAATTGAACACAGGCAGTCAAAAATAATTCTCTAAATACTTATTATTCATTTATCTGGGAACGTTTCGGTCCTTTTATTAAGAACCATTATTCAAAATATTAACTAGGTAGAGCTTTGTTTGAAAAAAAAGATGGAAGTCCGCCCGCCGCAAATGCCTGGTTCGAGACCAGGGGGCACATTTTTTGCCCAATCACAAAAAATTTTGGTGTGACCAAGCACAGTACACAACTTTCTCTTACCGAAGGGTTGTGTGCTGTGCACTAGCACACCAGATTTTTCTATTTTTATAATGTTGACTATATAATCTAGAAAAAAATTACCATAACCCATAAGATTTGTTCAAGATAAAATTTCTGAAAGCAAATTTACTTTTTTTTTTATTTACTTTTTTTCATTTTTCAAAAATACATTTTTCCCCTTTGTGCTTGCTCTTTGGACTTCAGACTTAGATAGGCATTGTCTTTTTTTTATTTTTTTTTTTTTCAAAGACAAATTTACTATATTAATTAATATTAATAATAGGATAAAGCATATATTAGTCTGTTTGTTTATTTTCTTATTGGTTCCCCCTCCCTCTGCGAAACACCCAAGACTGAGTCATGATTCGAATAGGGGAAAAGTGCTCCGAGTCTAAATCAGAACCTGGCTTGAGTTGTGTCGTTATTTCTGTCTCGACTTCCATACCCGCATCGTATCTGAAGTACGCAAATACAGCATCATGGTTGTCAGTTTTCGCGAACTCAGCATGGACCTCGTGTCGAGTATTAATAAAGTTCTAAAACTCAAAAAGGAAAAAGAACAGCCGCCATCTCAGGCAAACTGTCATGTGAGTCGTTATTAAATTTTTTTAACTATTCTTCTGTTTCTCAATTAAATTTTTGTTAAAATTAACTAACTTTAACTCTGATAGATTTCTTTCGAATTAAAATTTTTCTCTATTTAATAATTATTAAAAAAATATTCAACTAGTCCGCCCTCCATGGAAGCGTGGAGGTTCCCGACTCCAGGGGGCGGAATTTTTTTCCCAATCATAAACACATACTCATCTCTCGAAAATATACTATCGTCAAAGATATATTGACTGACTTTGAGCGTTGTTTGAAAAAATGTCATCTTTTTGAAATCTCGACCTAGTTAAGTTGCAAAACTTTCCCGCTCTTTTTAATCTGAGCTAACTTTAAGGCTTCTAACTATTAGGCTTAGGGTTAACACCTAGGTGGTATATGATTAACTCTGATTAAGAAGAGCGCTATGTTTTGCAATATCATTGCCTATTTTTAAAAACAAATTTTTTTTTAAGTCTTTTTTTGGTATCAGACCCCGTCCTTATTTATTTCATGATTGATTAGTGGCCAATTCATTTGATTTTTCACATTAAACTGAGGTCGACCCCTAACGCAAGAACTCTATCACTGTTATACGTTCGCGTTTTGATAGATTAATCGGACTGCTAAGGGTTCGAACCCACTTCCCTTGTCTTCAATATTAACTTTTGTCAACATTTCTCTTCCACGAAGTGAGGGTTGAAATTAGGAGGCGGGGGGGATTAATTGACTGACGTCATAATACAGATTAATTAAGATTTTTTTTTACATTTCTCGGGTCATTATGACCTTAAAGTTAAAAATGTATTTAAAAAAAAAAATGGCCGGAGGTGATTTTTCACGACTGGTTTGGAAAAACATTTTTTTCTTTAATTATGACTAATTATTTACATATATATTAATATTTTTAAAATTACGCCGGTGTTCAAAACCGTCCACATGAAAATCTTCTCCGGGGTCAAAATTGAGTTTTTATGCTTTCTGTACAGAACACATCCTGCTGAGCAAGCAAGAATTTTTTTATCATTTTTGTTTGGAAGATATGAATTTTTAAAAATTTGGTTATGATAAATTTAGTTTGGTCTTGTTTTTCAAATTTTTTATTTAAAATACATCGATTCTGATGAATTGAATATTTCATCATATAAGATGAATGAGATAACTAAAAAAAAAAAAATCGATTTTTTGAACTTTTTTTAATCGTCTCTCCTGAAAATTTAGCCCAGTGAAGATTTTGTACCTTTTCATGTGGACGGTCATTTATTAATATGTGTTTTTTTTTTAATGAAAACATTAAATTAAACATTTTCATTTTGAATAGGAAAGTAAAAAAAAAAAAAAAATTGAACTCCTCATCTCCCAACCCTTAAAGGATTGTAGGTTTCTTTGAATATCTCTAACCGTTTTTGAAATATCTCCTTTTAAACAGGAAGCCGAAGGAACTTTGCAGCCAGGAGATTAAATAAAAAAATATTTTATTTTATTTTTTATTTGCCGACGTTTCGGTCGTCTTTCACGACCCCTTCAGGGCAAATAATTGTCAACAATACACGATCTTAGGTATTTTAATGTTTACTGTGATCATTGAATCCCAGATCCTAACTAAGTAAATGATAATTTATATACAGTACATATAAAAATTAAAAAAAGAAATTATATGATTACAGTAAACATTAAAATATCAAAGATCGTGTATTGTTGACAATTATGTCCCCATGACCTCCCGTGATTGGAACAAGCTCCCTGCGTCTATCTTCCCCAAAACCTACAATCTTCAGACTTTCAAGTCTAACCTCAACAGGCATCTTCTCAGTTCCCGCAGTTGAGTTTCCCCTTTATGCTTCTCCTTTTGTTTTTATTTTCTTCCTGGCTGCATGTGACTATTGGTCATTATAGGTCTTCGGACCTTATGCACCCATTCCAAAAAAAAATTATTTCCCCTGATGAAGGTCGTGACAGACGACCGAAACGTCGGTAAATTAAAATTAAATAAAAATATTTTTTTATTTAATCTCCTGGCTGCATAGTTCCTTCGGCTTCCTGATTAAATCTCCTTTTAAATAATTATGCAATTTCTTCTGCTGATTATACTTGTTTAATTTGAAATTATATGAAAAGTATGGTATTTCGATTGTAGACACTAGCGGCGCGAGGCCTCTTTTGCTGGGCGCGCCCTTAAATTTTTTTGGAATTTGAAATATTCGTTCGAAATTTGGCTCTTTATTGTTGTTCTCTTTCCAAAATATAGTATTATTTGAATTATACGATATTAGTTTGTCCTCGTCAGAGTTAATTTTTATGGAATTAAGTAAAATTTAATTTTTTAACCCCCCCTCCCTCATTCATTCACATAAAAAAATTACCTTTAATTCTATATAAATTTGTTGTTTCTGCGAATCCCTTGAATGTTAGTGACTCATATTTTTTTTGGCACAAAACAAAAATTTCGTCCATTCATTAAAGAAATTGGCAACCCAGAGCTTTTTTTTTCTTGAAAAATGAAAAATAAAACTAGCCTCAGATTATCATATTAAAGACAATAACATTCACAATTTAAGGATTGATACTGCACTGTAAAATTATTTATTTTTTAACACATTATTCTTTGCAACTAATCAGTTTCATGGGCAATTTCTTGATTTTTTTCTTACCCTCTTGGTCACCAAGTCACCTAAAACGATGACTGTCCTATGTCGAGGACATCGTGACCAAAAAGAGCTCTCTCCCTTTTCGGGAGTCCAATCAACCAGCCATTTAATCTGTTATGGGACATTTATTCCATGTTTATTACAAAATATTGACTTTATTTTCCTTTTTTAAAATTCAACCAAATCTAAATTAACTTATAAAAAAGGAAATAATAATTTTTGAAGTATTTTAATTATTTAGTTATTTATAAAATAATAATTAATTTAAATAAATATAAGCCGATGATTCTGAATATTTCATTGGCGGCTGGCTCCCATTTTTGACTTAGTTTTTTTTTAACTTTATTTTAACTGTAGTATAAAGGATAAAAACAAAAGTTTGCACCTTTATTTTTTATTGGCAAAAATGGTCTGTTTTGAAAATAATTTTGCAAAATTTGAGATAAAAGAAATTAAGATTTGATTAAAAAAATGTCAGAATTGATATAAAATTTCAGAAAATTTGAGAGATAAAGGTCAAATTTTATAAGATGACATGGAATGTCTCCATTTAAATAAATTTCAGAACCTAATCAATTAGAAACTAATATTTTCTTATTTTTCCACCCCCCATCAATTAATTTTTTCATGATTTTCAATTGAAAATTTTCTTTATTGCCATTCCGAAATTATTTTAATTTCTTCTCTTTATACTTCCCTTTGTTTTTCTATTTCCCAGTTACTACATCCCAGTCATCCCTTTTATACACTATAATCTATATCTCGTTTGTATATTTATAAATTCCTGTTATGTATGAAAATAAATTTGTTTTTCCTAAGCGGATATTTCCTCTTTTTGTATTGCTATTTATATATATATAATTAGTTACATAAATGGCGTGGTCTCAATTTTTCCCTAATTAAGCAACTTATATGTTTATTTTTAACTTTATCATAAATTAAAGTATATAGCTATGTTGGTTTTTCTTAAAATGGAAATTTTATTATAATTATCTTTTAAACATACCTGTCACGTAGATTTTTTTTTTAAATTCAAGGAATAATTTGAAAACGAATTTCACTAGCTAGAAGAATTTAGGGATGGTGAATATTTTTTGTGATAGGGGATTAAATGTGATTATATGTATCTCAAACTAAGATTCTTTTCCCAGTCTCCCAGAATAAGACCTTTCGGTCTGAATTTATTTGGCCATCTTCAATTATTGGAAATTATTCACCTCTTTAATTTTCTTTAATTCATGCCAATAGATTAATAAATGGACGATGTTATGCATCAAGGAACCAAGCGCCCTTAACCAAAATTCGAGATAAGGGTAGTTTCATTTGCTCAATTGTAAACAAAACCAATGGCAATGACTTTTTTTCTTGTTTTATACAAAAAAAAAAGTGCACATAATGTTGTGATTTAAAGAGGTAGTAGATCTTCTTTTTCCCTACAAGATAGCGGCCTTATCCCAATTTCGATCATAATGATGCTTGGTTTCTTTATGCATAACATCGGAGATATCATTGGATTGCTCGAGGTTCAATTAAACTCCCAGAATAAGATGTTTCGGCCTGAATTTATTTGACCATCTTCAGTTATGCCTATAGGCTAAAGTTCATTTGCAGCCCCCTCTATAGTTCATATTTGCTTAATACATTTGTTTTATATAACAAAAGGATAAATAGAGTTCATTGGTGTTTTAATTTTTTTCTTATTCTTAAAATTCGTACGGGAAATGTTATTAACGACTGAAATACTTCATTTTAAGACAAAATAAAACAAGACTTCTATCGGCCCGAATTATTTATTTTTCCTCTGTCGACGTTTCGGGGACTAAACGTCACCCATCTTCAGGGCCTATATTACAAGCAATACATATAATAAGAATTATTTTATAATATTTTATATAAAAAAAAAATAAATAAATAATAATTCTGATTATATGTATTGCTTGTAATATAGGTCCTGAAGTTGGGTGACGTTTAGTCCCCGAAACGTCGACAGAGGAAAAATAAATAATTCTGGCCGATAGAAGTCTTGTTTTATTTCGTCTTCAATCTGTATTACTGCCTTCATCCACATTGTCTTTTACTTCATTTTAATTTTGAATAAATTGCCAATCTGCCGCCCCTGAATTTGTGCCGCTCTAGGCTGTAGCCTTTTAAGCCTATTTAACCCTGTGCCCAAGAATTTTATTATTGGCAAATCCTGGTTCAATCGCATGTACGCTTTGCACTATGTATATAATTTCCAATAACTGACGGTGGCCAAATAAATTCAGGCCGAAACATCTTATTCTGGGAGTTTTATTGAACCTCCAATTTGGCTGATATCTCCATCCCTCCATTATAATCGCATCACAGCCAAAACTCCAAGCAATTAATATATATTTTCACCATAGGTCATACATATTTTGATTTGCAAAAGGATTTGTCCAATGACTTTTAGGTATTGTTCGTATTAGAAACATGTTGTTTGTCTGTCCTTTCAAACCGGTAATTGGTCTAAATAAGAGAACTAACAGAAAGTGCGTATCGGTAGACGATGGCCCGGAAACATCAACACCTGATGGCTAAGCCTCTGTGTCCTGTCAAGGACAGGATGCAGCATCCTCTCTCTCTCTCTCTCTCCTATTTATTTGCTTGACTAGCTATTCATGCAATGAACGAATTAGATAAAGAATCATATCTATACAAACTATTATTTAAATAAGAGAAATTTTGGATTTAAAATTCTGATAGACTGACACGCCCTTTATATAATAGTATAGTTAAATAACTAATCAATATCTATTCAGATGGGTTTTAAAAGAGCTATTGGCTCCATAAAATAATTTTTTTCTTCCTTTGAATTTTCGAGTGGTGAAAAAAAAAATCATTTTTGATATCCCACTTCGCGTAAAACATGTTAATAGAAAGAGGCTTGTTTTTTTTCTTCAATATTTATATAAAATTTTCGAGAAAAGTATTTCAGATAAATAGGGTCTGGCTCTAAATGGACTTTTTTTTGGAATGGGCGCCTAAGGTTCGGAGACCTATAATCACCAGTTGTCCAGTTTTCAGGAAATGTTGGTACCAATAAGACATTGATCCTGCGAGTTTTAGATCTCAATCTATTAGCGATTTTGAATAAATAAACCAAAAAAATTGAAAATCAGGAAACTCTCAGGATCAATGTATAGTATCTTATTGGTACTATCATTTCCTGAAATGAAGAGCTAGATATAGAGATTCTTCTGGGGTTGATTGGCTATACTTATCGTCCTATGGCCTTTAAAATTGTAACACAAATTTATCTTTCTAGTATATTTTTATTATTAATTAATTTTTTGTGGGATGAAGATTCTAATCTAGGATAGAAACATCGCTTTTGTTTTTGGAGATCCAAGTTGTATTATTAATTTTCTACTATAATAACATTTTCTTGCAACGACATAAAGGATTTTTGTCATTTCCTTTAGAAATTATTTAAAATATTACTTAATCCCATTAGGATGACATTTCATTATGAATAAATGAATCATTCCGTATTAATTAAATCTTCTGGCGCAGAGCACTTAGCCAGATATATTTATTAATATTAATAAATCAATTTTTCTCTGACTCTCTCTCTGCTCTTTGTTTAATTAGTAGTACTAGAAAATAATAGAATTATAACAGTACACTTGCCACGTTTTATATTCATTGCCCATAAAATGAAATAACTCAATTAATAGTCTGGACCACCATTTTTTTTTTTTTTTTTTTTTTTTTATTAAATAGCCTATTATTTCTAATTTCATATTATTCGTTTATCTTCAAGGCTAAGAAAATATTTTTATTTTCTTAGACCCTTTATCATCCATTATTTAATAATTTCACGTATATTAATATTTGTTCTAGACATGATAAAAAAAAATTCCCCTTCGATTTTATTTAACTTTGGCAAATTCCAAACAGTGATTTCTTAACCTCAAATATTTTCATTCAATCTTATATTTTTTTTTTTACTTTTTATTGAATATAGAAATTGATAATACTATTTTCTTTTCATTCTCTTATCTTTTTATTAAAAAAATATTTTAAATAAAGAAAAAAAAAATTAATTCAAATATTTAATTTATGGTAATTAATTAAATTCATTTAAAATATTCTATTTTATTAATAGAATGAAGTTAACAATAATAGAATAAGCAAGGAATAATTATTTTTTTTATTTTTATTCTTTGATATTGAGATGACAAAGGGTTAGCTTATAAAAATAAACAATAGGAAATAATAGTCGAGTTTTATTATTTCTTTACTTTCCTTTGAAAATATAATAATGCTAAAAATACTACTAGTAAAATTGGATCTCTATTGAATAATCAATTATAAATATATCTCCTATTCTTTCTCAAAATTTCCGGTAAGCTCATCATTTCTTGTTTTCATTTAACAAAATTTGTGGATATTTTCCTTAATGAGAAAGTAACCTACAAATAAAATTATCCCTCTTAAAAAAAAAAAAAATGATTAAAAGCAATGAAAGTAAAATATTTTTTATTGATAAAATATTTTCTTACAGGAATAATTTTTTTTTAAATTTTTTTTAATGGGTTGAAAACTTAGCTCTATTGAAAAAAGAGAGATAAGCAGATGTGATAAAAGCCAAATCGATTGCTTTGATGGCAAAAAGGCTCCAACGAATATAAAAAAAAAGTGATTAGATCCGACCGGAAACTCGACAGATGATAAAAAATTACCTTGGCTGCTCCTTGCTTAATTCTTTTTTTACTCCACCCTCTTTCATGTTAGATATTTTAACAGCTACATTTTTCTTTTTTAAGTAATTTATTAAAAATATCGGAAAAGGATTGTGGTTTAATCGGGGAAAGTTTTTTTTTTTAACGAAAAATGAAGACAATTTAAGATTCCATCTTTTTTTCTAACCTAATAATAACTTTTTTAATTTATTATCTAATATTATATAATTTCCAATTTTCCATTCATTATGGATTGTTTTTTATTAATTTACTTTCGTATATTTTATGCTAATTTCCGATCTAATAAAATGGGTTTAGGCGATCGATCGATTGATCGTATATTGGCCTTGGATAAAAAAATTTCCTAATTAAAATATTAATATAAATATTAGAAAACCGTTATGATTCTCTTATGTAAACAAAATTAATGTCCATAGGGTTTTGGAAAATAACTTATTTTTACCCTTTTATATAACAATCAGAAAGAAATTCTTGAAAAATATCGTTTGATATATCAGAGCATTTATATAAATTCCGAAAATAAATTTTAAAACAAATGTAGAAAAAAAATCAGTTTCTAAAAAAATTTCATTAGGGCGAGAAAGAGGTCTACTTATTTTTTTATGAAAAAGAGAGAGTTTGGTTTGATTAATAAAAAAAAAAAAAAAAGGTTCTAAACAAGTTGGATAACTCGTTTAAAATTAAAACGTTGATAAAGAGATAGTTTGGGCTACCAGGCAAATTTTTATTGTGGCACCCAAAAAATAATAATCGCGGCAAATAAATGAAATTTTATTTCTTGAGGGTTTGGTTCTAATTGGAAGTAGTCGGGAATCTCCGAAAAGTGTTGATGAACTTTATATTTTGTAGCCGACAATTCAACCGTCTCTGTTTTTCAATTTCTGACTGTTAAAATTTTTAATTTAATTAATTTTGTTTTATTTTCGTCAGAAAAATCTTACTTAAAAAAACCAATAATTTAATCCTGCTTAAGGCAATGATTAATTTTAATTTGGGGGTCTTCCTAAGCCTGTGGCCCTTAGCGATGTTCTCATTGCCTCATTCTGGAGGCATAATCTTCTAATATCTGGAAACTTTAGATTTTTTTATTTTTGCCCAATTAACTGTATAAATTTTATATTCTGAGAGGAAGGATAGAGGCAGCCAAAAAAGAAAGGACTGATGATGGAGCACGAAACGTCTTCGGAAAATTGTAGTAGAATTCTGAATAATTTCTTTTTGGCTGCCTCTGCTCTTCCTCTCAAAGATATCATCACAGCCACCACTTCAAATTTTATATATAATTTCTGCTCAATCTTTTCTGTTAGATATTCTTAGCCAATTTTTAAAATTTTCTTACTATTATTAATATATCAAAGCTCTGACTTTCAATTTGCTTATAATTTCAACATCAAACAAGAAATTTTAATTAAACTTAAAACAGCAGCTTTCCACCTTTTATAGTTTAGGTTCTGCGTTGTCATAGCTTAATCAGTCAGTCACATCTCTCTTAATATATAGAGTTTTAGTATAAAATAACATGACTCAGAAATTTTGGCACCAAGTGTCCTTCATGGACAAAATTTTTCCGTTTTTGAATTTCCTATTTAAATCATTCAATATAAATTTCAAGCACAAGTCCCTATTCCCAGATACTTTTCTTCTTCATAAAGTGTTTTAGTAAGAACTCAAAGTTGTTTTAGACTTGTCTTCTCTCGTTCTTTTTGAAATAAATTCAGAATTCAAAAACTACAGTGTTTCAATAAACTTAATTGATTTAGTTGGGTTGTTGAAGTTGATTACTTAGTATTTACGATGACGAAATTTCCAATTCGGAGATTTTAAAGTATTCTTCAGTAGCGATAAAAGTAAAAACCACTAAAAAATGAGTGCTATAAAGCCTACCAAACATTTGGAAATTTTACCACCTTAAATCTGTTGAAATTCTAACATCTAAATTTCTCTTAGTTCTGTTTCGAACATTTTTGAAGTTGTTAAAAATAAGGTGTACATTTAGAGGAGGAGTTAAAGCGGTAAAGTTTATAATCCTGAGTTGAAAACAACTCGAGTTCAAATCTACCTCATGGCAAAATATTGTCTAACTCTTTGCGAGATGCCTCCTCTTGAGGAAGGGAACGGGAACCCTCTTCAGTATTATTCCCATGAAAGTTACCTCTCACAGTAACCAATCATAACGTGTCAGGTCTAACATTAATGACTGAAGTGAGTGAAGATGCACACTTATTTCGAACTTGATATTATATATTCGTATATGAAAAATAAATAATTTACAAGAGCAATATATCTTTGATCTGAATAGTATATTATGCATTAACAGTATTTATTAAAATATTCGTATATATATTTTAATTGAATATTAATTAAGTTGTTATAATAACTTGGGTTATTTTAAATTTAGGAATTTAGAAGAACAAGTTTTTTATTTATTTAATTTTCCATTGGTCAACGTGATTTGAATTGCAACACACACACAAACACACACTTGCAGACGAGTCTAGAGTGAAAGTGAGTCGTAAGCCGGGCTTCACTGCAGTCGATATTGGGTACTCAATTCGTTAGTATTACTTTACTCGTTGTCGGAATTGTTTCTCATACCCGAAAAGGGAGTCTTCCTGTTTCCTGTGACGTTATTTAGTGTACCCGAAATGGATACGACCCTCTCTTCGGCCCCTTTGGCTAAAAAGAAAAAACAGTGCGCTGCTCACGCACTTAACATATTTGCCCGCTATTTGAAATTTAGGACTAAGGTAAAAATTCAGTGGATTTTTTTTTAAATGTAGTATTATCGCTAAATTGTAAATATAATAATGAAGAGTAGGGTTCTTTTCATAATCCAAAGTACGAATTTTTTAACTTCAAAAATTCACTTTTAAATCAAAATACACTTAATGTGTATTCTATAATTAATTTTTGAATAATAATGAATATTTCAAGTGCCACCCACTAAAATCCTCCAAGGGACATGTGCAAAATAAATTATTATTTCATTCAATATCCTTGAGAATTTTCCAAAAAAAAAAAAAAAAAAAGTTATTTTTACAGTTTCTTAACAACAACAACAATTGGTATTTCCTAAGAATATTAAATAAAATAATTAGAATGGTTATAAAAAATAATAATTCACTTAGGGGCTCATATGTATTGAATACATGCTTGGCGACCACGAGTTACCTGAGCTAAATCTGGCATTCTTCTGACCAGTCTTTTTTTTATTTATTTATATAAATCACTTCAAATAGTAGATCTATAAATGAGATTTATAGCAGAAGAAAATCCCGCACTGAGGAAATGTTATATTTCATAATAATAATAAACTAAAACGTAAGTTATTTATTAATGTATAAAATTCAATTTAAATTTTTTTTTTATTTTTCATCTGAAATTATTTATTTAGCCAATTCATTTATATTTATTGTTGAGGACAGTGGCTTCCAAACTTTGTTACCACGCCTCCCTTAAAAATATTTAAAGGTACCCCCCCTCCGCCCATTTTAAAAATAATACAAACAGACAATTTTTATTGCAAAAATTAATACAAACTATTATATTTTATTTATAAACCTTCGCACTAATTTAGAAAATTGCTCGCTGTGGCTAATATTCGCGCCTTCCCTTTGACTATTCCGCGCC
>JAKCPI010028052.1:0-19134 GCA_023213315.1 Euborellia annulipes | reverse complement strand
TTCATTTCATTTACTTGATATCTTTTAATTTTATAAAATAATTTGTTGGCATACGCAAAATAAATCTTATATCAAATGAGATAGCAACATAAGAATATTGAAAATTTGATCATGAACTCAGAGTAGATAGGGATATTTTATGGTAAAAATAAAATAAATTTGCCAATCTAAAATGGAGAGTAAAAAAAAGAAAAATAACGACAATATGTATTCATAAAAGGTAGGACACTAATATTCAGAAATGGGCATGGGGCTTAAAGGCGTCATCTAACATGAAAAAATAAGTGTTGTTTGTAGTTGAGGCAGTGATTAATAAATTAAAAAAAAAAATCTTGAAATTTTTTATCAATTATAAATATTGAATGATTAATGAGAATAATTAATAAATAATTAGCAATATAGAAGTGAAATACCTAGGCAAAAACTGCGAGAAACGAAGAGAGCGCGAGAGAGCCTGCCACCTGCCATGATGGCTGCAATATAACTGAGGTGGCGTGGGTATTTCTTGCGAAAAGTTGCGCAGGTCAACTCTACTCAAAAGCCTCCCCTCTACTGACCTCTCTAGGCTAGCTCAGTGTTCTTTTCTAAGCCGGCCTAAAGGCGCCAAAGAATACAACCCTTGTGATTGGCTAATTAGTTAGAAGTGGGAGGAAGAAGAAGAGAGAGGGAATTATTATATTGAATATTTTAATGTGATTGCAAAAAGAGAGGGGATGGTACCTAGGCTTCTCTAATACTAATTATCGTTAGGGGGGGGAAGGTGGACGATTCTATTTTATTTAAATAAAAGGGGAGTCAGGTAGTGAAAATTTTGATGGCTTTTTCTTATGTATTTTGTTGTCTAATGAATAGTTATGTAATAAAAGCAATAGGGATTTTTTCATTTCACTTCGTAAAAATCCGACGTGACTGGTCGTACCGGATTTTTGTGTCGTTTCAAAAAAGAAGAATAGTGAATAAAAATCTCAATGAGACGGTCATTCATTAATTTAAATAAAAAGTAAAATGAGAATTTCAACTCACCCAAATGATCTCCGCCTGAGTGTTAGGCCAGCACGAAGATTGGCTTTTGAAGAGACACAAAACGATTTGGAGAATGCTTTACTTCATAATAGCGGAGAAATATCTGAAAAATAAATAAATAATTTTATTAAAATATTGTATTGAAAAAATAATTACAAACAAGTGTATGAGTATAAAAGCTACGTATTATTTTGAACAAGAATAAATTAAAAAAGGCAAAAGAATAATTGACCGAAATGTTGTTAAAGAATCTAAAAACTTCGTTCTAAGGTGATATAAGTAGAGAATAAATGAACTTTAAATTTTTTTTTTTTTTTTTTAAATCGACATTTCTAGTGAAAGCCCTATTAAATGAAGAAGCTCCACATTAAGTGACCGAAACGTTGTATTTTGAAATGAAGTTTTATATTGTTTTTCAATATAAATATGGCCTTTGTAAGTTTAAGAGTATTTTTTTAGTAAAAAATCTGGTGTGACTGGCGCACAGCACACAACTTTCTCTTACCTTCGGTAATCGAAGGTTGTGTACTGTGCTTGTCTCACCAGATTTTTTGTGTCGACATGTATTTAGTTTCCGACATTACGGTACATTCTATAAGTATGGGAAAATATTTATATTTTGTTACCATGGCAACCATTTCTCCTATCTTTTCTATGGTGAACAAGAGTAAAGTGGTCTTCAGAAGATTTCAATCACAAAATGAGAATATACATTTTATTGAGAATCTAAAAAATAATTGATTTTTGAATTTAAAAAAAAATCGTTCGGAGCGAATTTTGAGAAAATCGAAAAAAACTGAAAAAGTGCACCAGTAAAGTACTAGTACTCTTTGGTCGATTTTGTTCAAAAGCTTCGTGTCACGTCCCATGGGGGTGCCTAACTTAAATATAAAATTTCAACCTCCTGGCTCTTTTCGTTCTTGAGATATTTTGTTCACATACACACAGACACACAGACAGACAGACCATGTCGCTAAAACCACTTTTTTGGATCTCAAAACGTGTATATCCATCAAAATCTCGACATCGAATTTTTGACATGAATCCAATACTTTCTCTCTCTATATATTATCATATATATATAGAGGTAAGAGAAATTAAAAAGGATTTGCTATTAAAAAAAATTAAAAATAAAAGTGAAGTGAAGAGAGTTTATGAAACAAAAGAATCGTTCACAAGTGGTCTAAATGTCAGCAGCAGGCGTAAGTCCTTGAAAAAATAAAAGAGTGAGAGACCCCCCCCTCCGTTAGGACAGTTTTTGGCCACTCGAGAGAAAGCTTATCAGAAAGGTTTCAAATCACTAATGACGATGCAAAAGGAGTTGCTTGCCTCTATTCAAATTTTAATCAAATGAATTCTATTTCCAATTCGAGATTATAAATAATTTTTCCAACTGATTCACGCCCCCCTCTGCCTCTTCTTTTTACTTAAAAGTCTTTTTCCGCATCGGACACCATTTAGACCACATAGAAGAAAATTTAGAGTTAAAAAATTATTATTGCTCTATTGGAATTAGTAAACTTTAAAAAACAATAATAATTTGCATTTTTCATTTTAGAATATTTATTTTATTAATTTTCAGTCTTGAGAATTAAATAAAATTGTAACAATGAATAGTGCCTGTAGAATTTAGAATGCATACAGGAGACGTAACAGCCTGAGGATTAAATAAAATACTTATTTAATTGTTAATTCTCGTCGTTTCGGTCGCTATTCACGACCTTACTCAGGACCTATGATAATAAATATTGATTTTTTAACAATTTTTATAAATAAAAATATACCAAATTAGCGACCGAAGCGTCGAAATTAACAATTAAATAAGATTTTTATTTAATCTCCTATATGGCTACCCAAAATAAATTTTTTTTTATTATTATTAATTTAATGGTCTTTTTCGGTTCATAAGGCCATTTAGACCCCCTCCCACTTCTTCTTTCTTAGCCTTATTCCCGCAGTGCGGGGTCGGCTGAATGGGTTTTTTGCGACAGGAAGAAATAGAGCAGGCCGGCCCGTCGCACGGTCTGACGCCTGTTGAAAATATAGAAGGGAGAGACAGACATGTAAAGAGCAGGAGTGCCAGTCCCAGCTCGGGCAGCTCGTGGTCGCAATCCACGTACCCACAAGATGTGGGCCCCTGAGCAAATTTAGACACCATCCCTATTTCAAATGATTGGTAACCAATTCAATTGAAATAAATTTTTCTCGCTTGGGACGGGATATCTTTCCTCTGAGCCCTGGCTCACGGGCTAAAATTATATTAATATAAATGACGTTAGATTTCAGAAATATTAATTTCAAATATTTTCTTTTTTTCCCTCTCTTTTTGTCCCCCACCCCTTTCTGCGATCCACAACTTCCTGCCAGTGTAACGAAGCTGCTGACATGACTGATTCCCAAATTGCCCTTGGCAAGTACGTCAAAAGAGGGTAGGTAAAGTGCCCCTGCCCCCCTGCCTATTGGACACTTGGCCTTAACGGCAAACCATTCCGGGAAAATTACCGAAAAACGAATGCAATCGCCTGGAAATCCGGAACGTAACCGGCATCGAAGGCGATTTGGTTGCGGGTTGCCAGGCGATCGGTGATTTCGCTATCGCTCGAGTGAATCAACGCAGAGGGACTTTGTCTTTGGCCTCCCCTTCCTCTTCAGCTACTACTACCTTATATTTTATTTATGTTTATACAGACTCTTCTACTCAAAGCTCAATTGAGAACTTATTCATGAATATAACGAGACTTTTTTTTATTTTAAATTTCATTTTTAAAAAGATTGCGGATTCAATGAGTGGGTGATTTTTTATAATGGTGGCCAGTTCAAGAAATTTGTTGTTTAGTGTTTTGTCCACTCTAGGAAATAATTCTTTTCCTCTTTTTTATTTGATCTTTTTTCTAATTTCTTTGTCTTTTAATATCCAAACCAACATTTTTACTTTCTCGTATAGTCTATAACAGTGGTTTCCAAACTTTATGTTACCACGCCTCCCTTAAAAATAATTAATCTTATGACGCCCCCCCCCCCATTTTATAAAATAATACAAAAACAAAAATTTTTAATGCTAAAAAATATAAATTAAATATTTTTTCTATTTATTCTTATTTATATTAAAACTAGCAATCAATTGGAAAATTGGTTCTGGTGGCCAATATTCGCCCCTCCCCTTAGGCTAGTCCGCGCTTTACAGTTTGGAAAACGCTGGTATAAGGGTATTTTATGGCTGGTGGAATTTCTATCAGGAATGAAAGTTAAAAAGAAAACGCAACCAGAATTTTTCTTTAAAAATATATTTTAACAGCTTACGTTTCGGCCGTGGTCAAACCATCCTCGGATGACCACTAACAGCTCCGAGGATGGCTTTGAACAAAGCCGAAACGTAAGCTGTTAAAATATATTTTTAAAGAAACTGGTTGTGTTTTCTTCTAACTTTCATTCCTGAAAGAAAATATTTTTCTCAAATCTTATTTTCATGCCCTAGGGGGGTGCCTAACTTAAATATAAAATTTCAACCTCCTAGCTCAATTCCTTCATGCTTTAAATTGAACCCAAACAGACACACAGAGAGACCATGTCGCGAAAACCACTTTTTTGGATTCAGGGGACCTCAAAACGTGTATATCCATCAAAGTCTCGACATCGAATTTTTGACATGAATCCAATACTTTCTCTCTCTATATATATTAACATATATATAGAGGTAAGAGCAAGTAAAAATTCAAATCAGAATTGAGATTAGTTCTATAATAAAAAAGATGCGGTAACTCACCCCAGTAAAATTCTAAGTGGACTAATCATATTTTAATTTTCTACCTAATGAAAAAAATCCCTATAAAATTCTGCAAGGGAAGGGATTCGATGGGTCCCTAAGTTACTCAGTGTTATTATTATTATCTGTTTATGAGAGTTTCGAAATTCTCAAAAATTAATTCCGCTCCAGTAATACGAAATTTTAGAATGACATTAAAATGTTTCTACCCCACTATCCTATTTGCTAAATATTTAATATAAATTTTAACTCAAACGGAATGCACTTATTTTTTAGTAAAAGTAGACCTATTAAAAAACATTAATATCTCTTGAGTTGAATGGCTGTAGATATTCAAATTGGAAACAGGAACGGGAGCCTTCCCAGGAACAGCAGCCAGGATAAATAATAAAACTCTATATTTCGTTGCCGACGTTTCGGGTGCAAGTCGCTCCCATCCTCAGGGCCTATGGTAACAATTTTTTATTAGTAATTAATTATTTTATATACATGAATACAGTAAGTGATAATTCATGAAATATTAAGTTTTTTACTCACAAGCAAAATTGTCAAAATTTCGTACAAGTTGATCGGTACTTAAGAATTAATTCCATGTTTATACATGTATTCGTTAGTATGTACAACAAAGAAAAACTATCGCAAAGCGTTTTTACAGGCACGACATTCAAATAGCAAATGATGAATTTTTTAATTATCTAATATTCAAATATAATTTATTTCTTATTTTTAGTATCGGTTAGGTTGACGACTCTTTAATTCTCTCGATTTAAATACTTATTTTTAATTTAACTAAGGATAGATTTTTTTTTTATTAATAAATAATTTATAAGTAATTTGATTTTTTTTCCCCTTTTTCTTTTTTCTCTTTATTTAATTTTTTTTTTTTTTTTTTAAAGGCGCTATAGTTGTTGTTGTTATTTTTTATAAGATTTAATCAGAGATTCATATGTGTTACTACTGTATAAACATGGAATTAATTCTTAAGTACCGATCAACTTGTACGAAATTTTGACAATTTTGCTTGTGAGTAAAAAACTTAATATTTCATGAATTATCACTTACTGTATTCATGTATATAAAATAATTAATTACTAATAAAAAATTGTTACCATAGGCCCTGAGGATGGGAGCGACTTGCACCCGAAACGTCGGCAACGAAATATAGAGTTTTATTATTTATCCTGGCTGCTGTTCCTGGGAAGGCTCCCGTTCCTGTTTCCAACATTAATATCTTTTTGCATTATAGGGGATGGGGCATTAACCCCCTGGTTAATGCCTTCATACCTCCCCCCCTCCTTTAAGGAAATGCGAGCCATCCCCGCGAAATTACTCTCAAAATAATTTGAATACATTTATAAATAATTAGGCCCTATTTTTATTTTTATTTTATTTTGAAATTATTTTATTTTAATTTTCAACCCTTAATCCACCCCTGTGTAAAAGTATATTAAAGAAATTTGATTAACAAAAATATAGGCCATATAGAAAGAATATAATGGTAAATAATGGTGACTTAAGAAAAGATACAGAATGCCCTCGGGCTTGGTGTAGTTGGTAGCCTACCTTCTACCGAACGTCGCGGGTTCGAACCCCTGGCAGTCCGAAACGGATTCCAAATGGCTTAAATAGAAATGCCTGGACCCCCAATATGTATATTATTAATTAATAACGGTTATCGTATAAAATCTTATATGGCCTGAGTTGCAGAAAAGAATGTGTGAATGTGTGTGTGAGTGTTGAGTGTGAATGAGAAAAAAAGTGTGAGTGTTTAAAAAAAAAGATAAAAAATAAAAAACTAATTTTTTTTCAATGACACCTACACCCCCCTCCTCCCCCTTTCAACAGCTTATATTCTCCCTCTACCCTTAGTGAAATACAAAATATTTAATTTCATATTCAAAAGAATCGTTTTTCGCAGTCAAATTATTTGTTTCTATCATTTTTTTTTTCAACGATAAAATGCATAATAATTACCTTTAATAAGACGCTCAAGAGGGTGTGCTGGCTGACGGTGAGGTCGGGGTGGGTTGCACTATATTAATTATTCACTTTGATTCACTTTAAACACAAAAAAAGAGAGAAGCGCCTGCCTGCTCGGCCGCGCGCTCGACTCGACTGAACGAGCGAGAGACTTGTCTCTTATCTCTTTGTATAGGAATAAATAGATGAAAATAACAATTCCCTTTTTATTAAAAGTAAAAAAATACCTTTTGCTCTAATCTAACTATATTTATAACTGGAAAAGAATGTCAACAAGTGATTTGGAATATTCCAAGGCCTTTCTTAAATAATCAACCCTTCATCCCCCCCCTAATCAAAATAATAATCAACGCTATTTTTTGAATGTTTTCTATTTATTTGGCTTCGATTTAGCTAAAATAAATTTAAAAAACATTTTTTTCAATTTTTCAACCCTTTATCCAATCTTAATAAATAAAACCCCCCATAATTAACAATGCTATCGCCTTCGGCTAGCTTCTAGACAGAAAAAAATTAAAACCCTGAAAAACCTCCCTGGATCCGCCTTTGGGTTTTTCACATAGTATAATTTTCTAGAATGAGTTTTACTTGAGGCAGTGGCGTAGCGAGAGAGGAGCGAGTGGAGCGGCGGCTCCAGGGCGGAGGGCAGGGTAGGGGCGCCAGGCACATATAATAAATAATACTTTTTATTTAATTTTTTTGTCTATATTTTGATCCTTTTGTAGAACAAAAAATTATTTGAATCCTTTAATCAATTAATTTTTGCTCTGTTGTTTTTTGATAGAAATCTATGCATTATGACAAACGTTAGGATTCACGGCCAAAGATAAATAAATATATTATCCCGTTTTATTCAAATTTAATTTTAAAAGTAGACAAAATTAAATAAAAATATTGTTTTGTTGACTAAATATGATTTTTTTTTTTACTTTTAATATTGGCCTAATAAATTAGAAAAAGCATTGAATTATGTAGTAGATTTTGTGGCTAAATTTTGGTATTATACACAGTGGCGTACCGAGGGGGGGGGCGGTCCGCCCCAGGCCCCGAGCCGCATAGGCCCCCATATATTTATAAAAAAAAAATTTAATGAAAATTTCTCTTTGAGAGGCTCCGGGGCCCTCAGGGCACAAGTAAAAGCAAAATTTACTGAAGATTTCTCTTCGAGAGGCCCCGGGACCCTTGGGGTTCAGGAATATGCGGTATTTTAAAAATATTTTTATGTATGGAGAAGAGGGATATTTAAAGATGAGCAGCCCCCCCCCAAAAAAAATCAATATAAGGCCCCCTCTTCTAGTGCCCCCCAGGCCCCCAACTGCCTCGGTACGCCTTTGATTATACACAGATTATATATGCTGAGCCCAGCGGCGTAACTAGCCTTTGAGGGCGGAGGGGGCAAAGCTCAACTAGGGCGCCGTTTTTTAAGTTGTAATATAATTTTAAAGAAATCTATCAATTTTTTGGGCAATCTATCGAAAGAATATGATAAAATCACCGTCCCTGGGCTATATTTTAGATGCTCTAGGACACACACACACACACACACGACCAGGAATTTTTAAAGTGAATTAATAAAAAAAAAGCCCTCTATTTCTAAATTGTTTGCTTTCTTGTATTATACTTTTCTTCAGTTATTGTAAATTTTTCATTTATCAAGTGTATTCTTATTCTCTTTCATGAATTTATAATGTTATACATCACTAGTTTTGATTGGTCTGTCCGTTTGTCCCAAAAGAGGTGGAAAAAATAAAAAAAAAAAACTTTATATTTTGTAGCCGACATTTCGAGCACTAATCCCCAGGCCCCCGGGGGGGGGGGCATAGGGGGCCGCGCGCCCCCCATACCCACCCAACCTGGAATCCAACCCCCCGCAGGCCGATATTTTTATTTTTTCAATCCGTTTACCAAAAAAATTTAATAAAAAATCCATATCCTCAATAATATAAATTCATAAATTACAGGTGAAGGAAGTAGATTTGATGGGGGGGGGAGGGGGGGGGGGAGAGGGAGAGGGGGGGGGAGGGGGGGGGGGGAAGAAAAAGAAAAAAGGGAGAAAAAAAAAAAAAAAAAAAAAAAAAAAAAAACTAATCCCCAGGGCAAACAAAATTATCAGATGGCAGATACTGTTTATTTAATGTTCATATTAATTTGTCATTATGCAGCAACAACAACAACAACAACAAACTATTCAACCGCTAAAATAAGATTTAATGCGCATAAGACAAATTAATCTAAATAGAAATAAATACCCATTAATTTTGTCAATAATTGACAAATTTGTTTGCTCTTAAGATGAAATTCTCGAATCGTCGCCTATAAAATTTTTTCGGTGAGGTTCCCATTTTCATTCGATTTTAATAAAATCTGAAATTGAGAGACTTCCTTGAAATACTATATTGGCCAACGTAATCTTGCTACAATCTAACCTTTTATATAAGAGAACGACATGTTATATTAATGGAAAGTCCAAATTATTAAAATTTTATTGATATATATGGGTCATTCCATGCCAAATGGACAAATTTTTTTCCTGACCCCCGCGGATTTCGCTGAAAATTTCCTATCTTTTTTCTACCCCTTAAAAGACATTTTTGAGAATTTTTTCAAATTTTTTTACTCCAACTAAAAAAAAGTTATGGATTTTTGAAAAAAACTGCTCTTTTTTTCAAATAACTATAACTTATTTTAAAATTGATATTTCGGAACCCCGCAAGGCTATAAAACTTTAGTTGTTTAATGTAGTTTTCAGAAAAAAATACAAAAATTATTTCAGGAGCCAGGATATATGAAATATTTCAGTTTTTTTGAAAAAACCATAATTTTAAATCGACCATTTTTTTTTTATTTTTTTTTTTTAACTCAAAAAAAACTTCAACTAATTCTTCAATTATCCCCCCTAATTTCAAGATGTGCCGACGATTGCTTCTATTTTTTTTTTGGTTAGAAAAATTTTTTTTTTGAAATTTGGTTTATTTTTTACGTAACTTTTTTATGAAATTTTTTCAGCTTTCTGTTGAAACTTTAGAAGTTGAAAAATGATATTTTATTCGAAAATTTTAAGTCATCATACTAAAAATTGTTTTTTTTTCAGTCTCGTACTGTACTGATTATTTATATAAGAACTTTTTCGGCATCGGAGGCCATTTAAACCTCCTCCCTATTTATTTTAATTGATTGGTAGCCAATTGAATTGAAATAAATGTTTGTCTGATGAGGCGGGATGCGAACCCGTAACTCAAAAAGCAAGAAGTTCGTTGATTGCAACTTAATTATTTGTTTTTATTTTTTAGTTTTCGAATGCTAATATTAATAGCACGTGCTTTAATCCTTAAATCACCACGAATTATTTTAATTCAATTCCCCCCCTGTCCCTTCGCTAATTGTATTTTAATTTAACCAGATGGGAATAGGTAATGTGGGTGTTTCAGAGTTGGTCAGGGCCTAATTAGGAACCCCGAAAGGGGTGTTTTCAAATGACACGTGTCTGCACGTGGCAGTTGTTTGGAGGGGGGGAATTTTTTTCTTCTTTTTGTACTTGCGCAGACATTCAAGCGCGATGACTTTGATCTTGACGACGTAATTTCTAGTTAATTATTTGTAGAGCAGTTCAAGGACAATAAATGAAAAAGCTTTTCTTTTTTTACTTTTTTCGTGTGTGTGTGTGTGTGTGTGTGTGTGTGTGTATATATAGAGAGAGGTTGCTTGTGTGTTTCTCAATAGGAAGGAAATCATGTATTTGAAAATCTATACTAATTTAATTGGTTTTGATTCCTCTTGAAATGATCAACTTTCTTTTACCTTCGTAATAAAATATTCCCTTGTTTAATTAGCGATGAAAAATACTTGCTAATAGAGAATGCAGAAGGGCAGGATTATTCGGCGGCTAGCCAGGAGGGTCCCCCATCCGACTACCTTTAATATGTACCGCAATTTTACAAACAACTCGTTTTAGACAATTAATTATACAGTGTATTTTTTTTTTTTTTTTTATAAAAAAACACTCATAGTTTTTTCCCACACATACATACAGTATTTTCGGCAATTCAGGCCATATAAGACTTTACGATACTCGTATATTATTTATATATAGGCCTATATATTTCCGGGGTCCAGGAATATTTATTTAAGCCCCTGGCTAAAGGCATAGATAAAAAAAAAAGTGTTACAAAAATTTTGTTTTCAGTTTAACAGTTGTTTATTTGTAAAATTTACAACGTTTCGGCCCCTCAATCTGTGACAATCCCAGAGAGATCTCAATTCAGGGGTCCCCCCCTCCCCCGAAATTTTCCAAATGCATACACATATTTAGGGATATAGAGACAATAATGGGTCTCACCTCCCCCCCCCCCCCTTCCCAAATGTTTGCTTGGCCCCGCAGCGCGAAAATTTTGGTTCCGCAAAAGAGGGAATGTTCCGCGGACAGCACATGAGAAAAAATTTTGGTTCCGCGGGTGGCAAAAATTTTGCGTTTCTAAAAAAAAGGTAAAATATTTTTACGGACGGGAAAAAATTTTCTAGCGGGGCGAAAAAATTTGGTTCCGCGAAATCAAAATTTTTCGCAGGGCAGAAAACTTTGGTTCGAAAATTTTTTTTTTTTTGAGATCAGCCCCCCCCCCCCTCCGCTCCGAAAAAATGTCTATATACGCCCCTGTCTCAATTCAAACACAGATGATAAAAACCTTGTAATCTTAACTGAATTGTACATCCCTGAAGACGCTCATTGAATGATTGGTCGAAATGTAGTAATTTTTACAAGTAAACAATAGTTAAAACAAAATTATTTTATTAACAACTGTGAAAGCCTAAACTCCAAAAAAATAGTGTTATAAATGATAAATTTTTAATAAATCTTTGAAACTTAGAATCTAGTGTTTTTTAATTTCTTAATTTTCCTATCAAATCTCGATTTTTTAACAATACGAAATTCCCCCACCTCTACGCTCGTATTATAAAATTCCTTTAATTTCAAGCATATTTTCTAAGTCGCTTTATGAATCTCCGACACTTATTTAAAATTCCAAGTGTGCTCTCAAAGCCTTCCTTTTGTTCCTTGTACCTGACATGTCATTAAAATGTAAAATTCTCTACATGAATAGCATTTAATGAATCTATTAAAGGGATTTGTTGGATCATGTTTATGCCGTTGTTAAATAGGCAGGCATTCACTCTGGGAAAAGAAACGAGAAGCGGCTATTTCTAGAAAGCGAACCACTCTTCTCTAATTTTCTGCTTTTTTTATTATTTACTACATTTCCTATACAGGTTTATTCGGTAATTTTACCATCACATATTGTAAAGAATAATTTTATTTCAAAGATAACTTTCAATAATGGTTCACGTGTGAAGCAATTTTTAATATGAATTTTAATTTTTCACTTGCAGAGTATAAGCGCGCCCGGGCGGAGCTGAAGAAACGTTCGACGGATACCCTTCGGCTGCAGAAGAAGGCTCGTAAGGGCGTGTCTGGGGGCCAGGAGGCGGCGGTGGAGCTCCAGGCCCTGGGGGTGGATCCTTAGGGGGCGCCGATCTTCAACGCCGTGTTGAGGCATCTCTTATGGACGTTAACGAAAGGCGGCAGTTGTTAGAGGAGGCGGAAAAAAGGGCGGTCCGTGCCGCCCTTGTTGAAGAACGATCCCGTTTTTGTCTACTGGTCGCCTTTCTTAAACCCGTCGTCGTAAGTCATCAAATTAATACTGGCATTTGTTTTGCTTTTGCTAACATTTATTAAATAACACTCTTCAACAGTGAATTTTTTTTTCTGGGCTATTAAGAACTATTCTAGACAGTGGCGTAGCGAGCTTAACTCGCGCCCGGGGCACAATACCTTTTTAGCTCCTCCCCCCCCCCCATTCGAAAACCATATGATATTATATGTAAAATATACAAAATTATCATATTACACTGGCACTAAATTTAAAATATACTTTCCAGAAATCAATTATAATCAAAATCAAAATTACCCAGTAATTTTTTTTTTGCGGACCATTTGGCGCCCCTTTGTGACTAGCGCCCGGGGCATGATGACCCCCCTTGCTCCCCCTCTCGCTACGCCACTGATTCTAGAATATATGGGATTATAAAAATGCCATCAGGCATTGTTTTAGAGATATAGAGAAAATTAAATTTTAATAGAAAATGTACCCTAGAGAGGTTCTAATTTTGAATTTCCTAGATTTTTTTAAGGCGTTAAGGGGTAACCCCTTAAAAATATGCATACTTAGAAATATGAAGTTTCAGGCCAATCGGAGGTGATTTAGTGGTGCAAAACAGGGCTAAAAGTTTAGAAAAATCGAATTTTTTCCGTTTTTTTTTTTTTTTTAAACTTTGGACACACCTAATGCAATTTTTCCGATCCCTGAATAAAAAAACATATTTACGATATACTATAGTTCTTTGGCTTTCCAAAAATCATTCATTCTTGAAAATCTATTAATTTTTAACGAAATTTTTAACAAAAACGTTATCAAAATCATGTAAAGAACCAATAGCGTAAAATAGAATTTTTAAATATTTTTTGAAAAAACAATTGTGACATGGGCCGCATAAATGTAATTTTTCCACATAAATGGCCCCCAAAATAAACGAATTTTCCCTCCTGATATCCAAATGGGCTCGAGTTTCGGAGATAGAGAGAGATAAGCTGATGTGATTGGCGGCCAAAGTGTTTTTTTTCTTCACCTGACTTTAATACTAATGAATAATGAAAGAGCGAATGCAGCTCTTTTTATTTAGTTTATTAGGCACTTCAAGCCGACGTTTCGGTCAGATTTGCGACCATCCTCAAGGCTGAAGTATGGCAATAAAACTCCTCAAAAATTCGAATGACCTTTCAGCCCTGAGGATGGTCGCAAATCGGACCGAAACGTCGGCTTGAAGTGCCTAATAAACGAAATAAAAAGAGCTGCATTTGCTAATTCTTTATTCCTTACTACAAGATCTACTCGCCTTTCAAACTCACACTAATTAAATTGATGTGTGTAATTTCAAGGTATCAATAACTTAGTTATCTACTGTCAAAACAGCAAAATTAAAATAATTTATTGTTGGGGAAACCTGACAACTGAGAAAAACCAAAGCATTGGTGGTCTCTAAAAACAAACGTGTGGAACGTCCTCCGGTAGCAATCAGTACAATAATATAACATGTTAAAACCCTAAATGGCCTCAGTAGCCGAAAGGAAGATAATTTCCTAAAAAAAAAAGTCACTCTCTCAAATTCTTTATTTAGTTTTCAAGACATAATTGAACGAGTTTTAATCTTTTGATTCAATTAATTTTTATTTATTTTCATATCGATTTGTCAATTTCCATTTTTAACGATCTGAAAAGCTTTTCTCTCTCTTCAAATTTAATTAAATTACATTTTCCACCCTTATCGAACAAACAATGATGAGTCAAATTGAAAGAATTTCAAACTAAAGTAAATATAAATTTAAAAAAAAAAGTGATGAATATGCCTAGAAAGGGTCTAACAAAATTCCTCTTCTAAATCTACTTGACTTTTTGGTAGGACCTAGCTCCAAATTCAAAATATTCCGCAAGTTGAATGATTATCGAAACGAATCTGGCATGTCCGAAATGATTCTTTTTTTTTTTTTCTTTTAGGATGAAGAGGTTGCCATGCTCTCCGAATTATCCCATTTGCAAGAAGTCGTTGATCAAGTGCAAAAACACACGGCGGATCCTTACACACTACCACCAGCTAGTGAACAGGTAATTAAAATTTCTTCCATTAACGCAAAGATCGATTTTTTATTATTTTTGTCTCGTGACTTTTGTTTGTTCCTTTAATTTAATGGTTTATTTAACTTGGCAAATGGATTTCTTTCAAGATTCAGGATTCATTAAAGCCTTAATTAAAAGTCTTTTTCTTTAATTTGTAATTCTTCACCTTAAAGTTAATTTCTTATCTTCTATATTTGCAGTTCTTTTGGTATTTTTGTTTTCATTGATGCAGTATTTGTTATTAAAACTAACTTGACCAAAAATCTTTTAGAAGTTGCATTAATAAACAAATTAATATAATTATAAATTTTCTTTTTTTTCATTGTTGTTTGCAATAATTAATTAATTTATTTAGTACTGCTAATTATTATTTAATTTTATAATTGTTAAGAACAATTATCAAATTTTGTTTTGTTTAAATTGAATTGTCATATAAAATAAAAATAATCCTAATCAGAAATATATTCTCAAATTAAGAGACGTAAGAGATAAATGTAAAAATAACTTTAGTGCAATTTAACTGTTATCTTGTGAGACTATCGATTTCGGCACGATTCGTGCTTTTTATCCTTCCCATAATTTCAAACAACATAGCGGCCCTCGGGCTTGGTGTTGTGGCTAGCGCGCTGGCCTTCTAAACCAAGGGCCGCGGGTTCGGATCCAAGGTAGGCACGCTACCAACTACACCAATCCCGTAGGCCTCTATATTATACAGTATATATATATATATGGTAAGAGAAAGTAAAAAATCAACCGAAACCGGGATTGTTGTACACATCTTACATTATGTTTACAAAATCTTCTTTTCCAACCTACAAGAACAAGATGAGAACCTTGGAAAAATAATTTTTTAGGTGATTTTGGACGCGAAAGGTGAAGCAGGTGTTGGAGGTGGCTGGACCTTTCAAACACCTCCATCCTCGCCGTCCTCATTGGGGTCCAGGAAGTCCTCCATGTGCAGCATCAGTTCCCTGAATTCGAGCTCCTCGGGAAGCAGCAAAAGTCACCCCTCGCCCAGCCACCATTACTGGCATCGCAGTTTATCCCAGGTAGCTTTCTTCCCTTTCAATTCCTCTAAATCCATCCTCCTTTCAAATCAAAATATTTTCACTCGAAATCAAATTTAAAAACATTTTTTTTTAAATTTCAGGTTCATTCATTCATTCATTCCATTTTTAATAATTTTTTTTTTTAATTTCATTCATATTTTAAATAAATAACACTTAAACGTGATTTAGTAGATAGATTTATTTTTTTGCACGTGCTTAATTTCATATTTATTTATTTATTTTTTTTATAGATAAGCATGTTTGTTTTTATTTTTTATGTTTACTGATCCTTTTTGAGGCATGGCTTTCCCAGCCTTAAAACATTTGTGTTTCAACATATAATCCTTAAAAAAAAAAAAAAAAATTCAAAACTATAATAGAGAAAGTATTAAAAATTTCGATTTTTATATAGGCTATATTTTATTTTTTTAAGTATATTTTAATTTAATTTTATTTTTTTATGGTAATTTCTCCACGACACCGGCATGGTGCATTTTATTTATTTATTTATTTGACTTGCACTTTCGCCTGTGTGTGTGTGTGTGTGTGTGTGTGTGTGTGTGTGACGTGCGTGTGTCTTCTTCTTCATCGTGATCCGCTTAAAACACAGCACCCTTTGCCAACATCGGGGGCGGCTGCGTCGGTTTCTACCTCCGGCGGTGGCGTTGTCGGCCAACGACGTGTCGGTCTCTCGAGTGCCTCTTCATCACAAGACTCCGGATCCACTTCCACCGACCATTTGCTTTTCCCGCCTCCGCCCCCTAAAGTTCATGGACTTAATAAGGTATCCGATTTTTATTAGGTATCAGATTTTTTATAGATCAAAATTTTTTTAATAACAACATTACAAAATAAAAAAATTGTTTTTGACTGGTGGCGGATTTATGATAATAAGAAGGAGATCCTTTTAACCCTCTTTCAACTGGCTCGGGTCCATCTGCGGTGGACCCTTTTCTTAATTACGAACAGAAAATGCTTTATTACAACTATTCCAATCCAGTGCCTGCTTGAATATTTGTTTACATCCATAAAATACATCAATGCAAAGAATATATAATTATTTAGAAAGGAGAAATCGTAATTTTAGGAATTAATAACTCAAAAAGTTACAGAAATTTCGGGATTAAAATAATTTTCTTGTAATCCCTAGAAGGTCCTCTTCAAGCATAAAAATTTTGGTTCAAAAATTTTAACGGGAAGTGGCCTAAATAGAGCGTGACAGACAGACGGGCATTAGCGTATTATATAAATTAAAGATTTTATTAATTTAATTATATATAAGCCAATTTTTACTCACACCGGTGCTGAAAGAGTCTTTCATCAAATTAAGACATTCTCAGCTGATAGCTTGAGCTGGTCTCCCCTGATCTGGGCGATGGGTTTGGGGATTCTTGCTTGGAGGGGGGAGGTTGTAGCGACGGATGATTGGCTTAAAATTATGATCGAAATCTACTAAGAGGGGGCCCCCGTCCCTATGTACAATTTAATTAAATAAATAAATCCAGATCCTGGAGAAAATAGAAAACTCCGAAAGTTATGCAACAACCTACACAGAGATGTTTGGAACGAAGCTTGTAACAAAATTACAGACAAAAACTTTAAATGTCCTGATTAATTATTAATTATTCTTAGTCGGGGGGACTGGCAACAGCCACCAAGATCGTTATGGTTTATCAAAGTCAAGCACAGAGGGAATTCGGGCCTCCGGCTGCCATCGATATAAAATGATTTTAAAAACATCTCGACATCAAATTTTTGACATGATCGCAATACTTTCTCTCTATATATTTCATACTAGACGCAAAGCCGCGCCTTCGGCGGGGCTTTCCCTCAGCCCAGGGGCCGCGCCCCCTGGACCCCTTGCTCGCCAACTTATATACATACCGGTACATACATTTTCCCTTTTCATTTTTATATATAGAGATTATTTTAACGGTTAATTATTCATTGTGAATAATATCCTTTCCAGGACTCTCCCGGTACACAGATAAAAAAAAAATTTACGCCGATATTTTAGAATTCAAAATGTAAATAAATAAAAAAAAATCGTAAACATGGGTAAATATTTATATTTTGTTACCATGGCAAACCCTTTCTCCTAATTTTTATCTTTTTTCCTATTTTAACGATTAATTACTCATTAACCTATTGTTATTTGTGAACTAAAACCCGTCCGAGATTCTCTCACAAACATACACAGAAAATTTCATCATAATTGGTTCAGTCGTTTAGGAGGAGTTCAGTCACATACACACGTACAGAAGAATTATATATATAAAGAATATAAAGCAAGAAAAAGTAACAATAAATATCTATTTAGTAAACTTCTAAATAACATCGGCCGCCGAGAGGGAGGAAATTTCAAATTTTTTATTCATATACAGTTAAATTTTACATATTCCAAAGTTTATGAAATGTCTGTCAAAGAACTTAAGAGGTTTTTTTCTGTTGACTGAACTCCAGGTAATGATAATTTATTTTTTATGTCTTGGAAAATTTATTTTGTTTATACAACCTCTTGATGTTATGTTTTATAAACTCCATTGTAGCCATGAAGATGGTCGAAATAGTCGACCGAAACGTCGCTGTGGGTTCTTAAATAAAGAAATTAACATAGCTGCTCGACCTTTTATTTTCTACTACATATTGATTCAGCTATTCGCCTCGCTAACATATTCCAAAGTAGTGACTGATTATAATCTCGGAGTCGTTTCGGTTCTTTTAATTTAAGAGCCATCTCGAAGCCTTAGATTAGATAATGTGACATTATCACCGACCTTCAGTCTGTGCAATCTTTATCTCACTACTCTCTAGGATGTCTCTTAAATTAAAAGAGCCGAAACTTCTTCGAAATTAGAACCAAAGCATACAAAGTCTAAATTCTGACAAAAGTATGAATGTCTCTAATAACAATTATAAATAAATCAATTGAAATATTGTAGATCTGAAGATGGCCATAAAAACTTTCGATAAGATGCAGTCGTCGGTGTTAATAAAGGCCATGTCAATATGTCATCTCCATCTGACTTTCCAAATACTTTTCACACAAAAACTAAAAAACTTTTTAATAATTTTTTGCTAAAAAAAAATTTCCCTGGCAGGTTTTTTTTTTCTAAATTATTTTAAAGGACCTCTAAAATTATAAATCCTCCATAATTCATTAGCCACTACACTTTTATGTTTTTCAGAGTTTTGTTTATTAATTTTTTTTTTTTAATAAATAATAATCAAATAATCAGAAAAAATAATTGAGAGAATGAGAGAGACCCGATTAAAATGAGCAAGTTTGCATACATTTTTTTTTGAAATTTCGCTATTATTGCACAGGATAATCAGAACTCTGGAGGACTTTAGCATGTCCTGCCTGTGCATGAATCATATTTACATTTTTCTTGCTGCCTCTCCCCTTTAATCACTTTCGCACATAAATTATTAATCTAAACACTTTATGAGAATTAAAATGACCCTCGAGGGGCGTTTCTTATATCATTCCATTAAATTATTAAAAATATAAAAAGTATCCCCTTTATCATAATCATCCACCCCCCTCCCCCTTCATCACCTAATGTTTTTGTTCGTTGTTTGGACATATAAT
>JAKCPI010028051.1:0-10835 GCA_023213315.1 Euborellia annulipes | reverse complement strand
CTTCATTCGTATCTCTTACATCTTGAATTCTAATATATCGGCGGAAACTAAATATATATCGACACGAAAAAATCTGGTGTGACAAGCACAGTCACACCAGATTTTTTTAATATCCTTTACTTTCATAACAAATTATAGGCACTAGCAAGGCCCGAGAAATGAGCATGAACTATTCTAGATTGATCCGGGGTCTTATACATTCGGCGCCACAGATGCCTAATCTGTTTGAGAATGGAGCCTTGGAGATGAGGCAACCAAAAATGCTTAGCAGTTAGAAGTGTTGTCTTAAAAGTAGCTTGACTAAACTCAAGGAAAATGGCAAAATATGCGAAAAATCAGATCCCTAGTAATCATCGACAGGAGGATGAACAAGGTCATTAAGCCCTCAGGCTCTTGGTGTAGTGGTTAGCAAAAGGGCCCAAGGGTCGCGGGTTCGCAATCCCCCGAAAATTTATTTCAATTAAATTGAATACCAACTAATTAAAATGAATAGGGACGGGGTTCAAATGGCCTCCGATGCCGGAAAAAGACCTTAAACGATTAAAAAAAAAAAACTAGATCATTATAAAAATTCGTCCTCGTAGTTACAAAAAATCCTTACTTGATACTTGATTGGAATTCTATTTTTCTTCTATTAATCTTTGAGTATCTTCTATTAGATTCTGATGTCTTTCTCTTTCTTCTTTTTCAATTCTAATCGCTTCACGTCTGTTCACTAATGCGTCATGATGTTCAGCTTTTACGATAACCAATCGTTCTTTTAACTAACCAAAAAAAAAAAAACATTTACGATTTTTATTTTTTTAGTAAAAATAAAAAATAAAATTTTAAACCTCAGCAATGGACATTTCGCTCATAAGGCCCAAACCACTTGTTTCAGTCGGATCGAACTCCTTGATCCTCAATGGTTTCATCGATTCCATTGTTTTGGATTTCCCGCATAAGTGCCACTTTGCGATCTAACTCTTCTTGACGCTTAAATTAAATTATTATTGAGTTAATCATTTGAAATAAATTCATTTGTAACAAACACTCACTTGTCTTAGAGCTTCCTCCATTAATATTCTAGATTCCCCAGTTACCTCGCGAGCTAAAAAAATTAGTAATTTTTTTTCTTGTTTTATTTTATTTTCTCGGTCATTATAGAGGAATACCTCTTTGAATTGTTTGAGTTGAAATGGTACGAGGAGATTTAAGGGGCATGCTGGGAATGATACCTTATTGGCGAAACTGAAGTTTTGGCGGACACTATTAAAAATAATGCATTTGTTTATAGAAACATCTCAGATGGTTTTATAAATTTCGGCTCAATTCTGTTCTCTCCCATTAACGTTTCGGAATTTATTAAACATACTTTTACACTAACAAAGCTGTGAGTGTTATTTATTGGCGAGGCCCTCTATTTTAACTAATACTCACAAAATAATTTAACAAAAAGTATAAATTTAAGTAAAAAAAGTCGATACAAAAAGCAAACGTGAGGGGCCGATAGGACCCCCGGCCTCACGCCTTTTCTTCAACTCAGAATATAATTTAAAATTAATATTATTTGAAATAGACGGAAAGCCCGCCAAAGGCGGCATAAAGAGAAAGAGAAGGTGGGCGTGGCCTCGCCAAGACTTCGGCTAATTTCGCCTTCCTCCGCCGTCGCTCGGGCGCTGGGAACGCATTTTGTTAGGAACGCGATTTTGTTACGTTACATTTTCTCCCAATTCACCCTGCGTAAGCCGAGTTAAAGAACTTCGTAGCAAAAATCTGGAGTGTCAAGCTCAGAACACGACTTTCAATTATCGAGTTAAGAGAAAGTTGTGTACTGTGCAACCAATCACACCAGATTTTTTCCTTCTATCTAATTGTAAAGTTCGAACTTCTCCAGAAGGCAGCTGGACATCTTACCATGTTTTATATTATTAGCTATACATTGAAATTGAGCCTCTTTAGCCTTTTCTTTAATTTCATTGGCTATTAAAACTTTTTTTCATGTATCCGGATTAATTCCGCTTCTCGCCATTCTTCAATCATCCGATCAAATTCTTCTTTCTAATCAAAACAAATCATCATATTAACAACGCCCCTCTCTTTTTTGCAAAATTTTTTTAACTTGCCTCTTCTTTGTACTTGATCATCTTCTCTCGATTAGCTAAAAGAGTGTTCTTCTTTGCAATAGCTGCCTGTTCGCTTATCAATTGTGCTTTCAGGCGGCTCATTTCAATTGCTTCCATCTCTTCTTCTAACTGCTTTGCTCGAGCTTCTTCCACAAGTCGTTCCAACATTCCAGGATCATATGCACCTGAACTTATCGCCTCGATTCTGTTATAAAAACAAAATTTAAATATAATCTCAAAATATCTATTAGTAAATATAATTTTTGAAAGTCTATTGTGAAAATAAATGAAAAATTATTATTACAACCTTTATTCATTCTATTTCTCAAAATTTTTATCGATTTCTTTTTAACTCCATTAATTTTTTTTAAGGTCTTTTCGGCATAGGAGGCCTTTTGATTCTCTTTGATTTATTTCACTTTATTGTTGGCCAATTAAATTGAAATTCATTTTTTGTTTCATGAGACGGGATGAGAACCCTTGGCCCCTAACACAAGAGGAAGAAACTACCACTGTTCCAAGGGCTTATAACTCCATTAATTATTATTTTAACAAATTCATTTGTTTAATTTGAGGATGTACAGTGATGGACTTTAATAAGTCCCACCCCCGTTTTCTATTTGTGATTATTTCATTGTTTTTTAAAAAAAAAATATTTTTTAAATAAAACTTTCATGGTTCAAACCTAGAAAATTTCCATTAAATATTTAAGTTAAAAAAATAAATAAATAAAAGAGACGGGGCTTTAAAAGATCTTACAAATTGTTAGATAAAATTAAAAAAAAAAAAAAAAAAAAATTAATGAGTTAAAAAGAAATCGATAAAAATTTAGAAAAATCTAATGAATAAAGATTGTAATAATAATTTTTCACTACGTCACTAATTAGAAGTCATCTTGATTAATTACTTCTTTTTTGCATTTTCTTCCTCTTTTTTGATTCTCGCTCCTTTTCTTAAAATTGTCGTCGAATTGACCTTCACTTCTGGTTTCTAGAATGAAATTTTCAAAATTAGCAATTGGCATCATTTTCTTCTTGGGTAATTCTTTTTTCTCTCTCTCTGTTGTTACCCATTATTTTCTATTTCTAATGAACTATAAATTAGAAGATATTTTTAATTTCATAATAATCCCCGTGGTATAGAGGTTAGAGAAGTTGAAAGCCAAGTGGGTTCGGACCGGCCTTTAAGGGGGGGGGGGGGGTAAGTTCAACTGGGGCGCCTTTTGTTTTTTTGTTTGTTTGTTTTTTTTTTTTTTTTTTAGTATTCGAATCTTGTTCGAGCTTTTTTTTGTAATTTTTCTCCAGATTTGTGATATAAAATGAATTTATTATGAAATTTCAAAAAAAAGTCGGAGATTTAGGTAAAATGCCGGAAAGCCGGAGTAAAACCGGTTGCTGCGCTAGGGTGCCTATGTCGGTATTGAAGGGCGCCAAAGGCTTGATCCGCCTGGGACGGGGGGGGGGGGGAGCGCCCCCCATCGCCCCCATCTGAATTCGCTACTGGTTCGGACCCCAGGAGGTCCGATTAATATTTATTTAAATCATTTGAATATAAAATGGTTTAAATAATTGTGTCTGTCTATATGTTCAAAATTTATATGACCTGGGATGCCGAGAGTACTTAAAATAAATTCATAATAAACCTCCGATTATTTACAATCAAGGGAGACGTTTCGTGAAAATTTTATTCTTCCATCATCAGTATGTAATTCCTGATGATGGCCTAATAATCTGAATTATATCGAATTAGAAATCGAAATATTTCAATCATCTAAAACCCAATGAATTCACACATAAATTAAATATGTCCATTTATAAATATGTAAAACCTAAACCAATTTTCTTCCAAACTACTAATAATATACCTTGGAATCTACTAAGAGGTTTGTTCTTTTCGGCTTCTGAAATTGTGCTTCACGTTCCATTTCGATCTCTTCAATTTTCTGATAATATTTTTCCGATTTTTCAATTTGTATTTTAGGAACTTGTGGAACTGTAAATTGTGGCGGGGGCCTGTTTAGGTTATCAATCACCTCTTTAGGCTTATAAGTTGTTTCAGGGACTGGATTGGCTACAATCGGCGCAAATTCCTAAAATAATTTTATATCATTATTATTATATTAATTAAAAGAAAAAATAAATATTCTTCTTACTATTGGACTAGGAACAGGACAATGCGGCTCTGGACCTTTACGTTTCATCATTTCAGGCGTAATCGGCAAAGTACTTTGCAATCTTTTCATGTTTACTTTAATCTTATGCTCTTTTTCCATTGTTTTTAATAATTCCTATGAAATTTCGAGATGCTGATAATATTAATTTAATTAATTATTAAATAATAATTATTTTAAATCAATGTGATTAACAATTATAAAAAAATACCTTTAAAAGATTAATTTGTTGTCTAAATGGTTGAACAATTTTTTTCGTAACATGATTAATTTCATAAAAACGACATCCTGTTTGAGCGATTATAGTTGGAGTCGATGGTTTGATTAGAAAACGAAGTATTGAGATTGAATCGTAAAAGGAGAGTTCATGGAGCAGTTTGGATACACTCTGCTGAGTGGAGGAGTTGAATTTGAATATTAGAAGATACATAAGCACTAAAAAAAGGAGATAATTTGAAGAAAAAAAAATTAAGGGCAAGTAAACTAAGAGTCCCTTGTTAAAACTTTTTTAATTAAGGATTAATTAAGGATTAGGAGAAAAAGCAGTAAAAAAAAAGAATTATAATAATTGAAGATATCAGTATTCATATAAATTTAAAGAATTAGTCGATCAAAATTTTTTCATAGTTTTTGATTCTGGGATGAAAATTTTTTATGTAAAATAATCATAAACAAATCATCATCATAATAATATGTTAAATAGACTTTATTTCTCTTGGGAATATAAGAACATGAAGATATATAAATAATTTTTTTTTAATACATAAAAAAAGTAACAATTAGCAACCTAAATAATGTGGAATGTTAATTTTGTTTTTTGTACTAAAATTATATAATACTCTGTTTTTAAAAATTAATTCATTAAAATTAAATCATTTTTTAACATTATAAAAATTTTCTGATATCACAACTTCCCACCCAAGGATAAAAAAAAAAACCCTGATACGGGCACAGTATAGTAAAAAAAATAATTCTTTTAGTTTATTTTTCTAAAAATAATTTTTTTTTTTTATTAAACAAATAAAATAATATGTTAAATTAAATGAATAATATTTATAAAAGGGAATATATATAAAAAATAAAGAGAAAAAAAAATTTGCCCCCTGTGAGGTTTGAACTCACGACCCCTGGTTTACAAGACCAGTGCTCTGCCACTGAGCTAAGGAGGCTCGATATCCATACACGCTCCGTTGCTGATGTCGATCCTCGCGTCACTATTACATTTCTATTTTCATACTTATAAACTTTTCACACAAATTATAAAATGTATAAAAGAAATTCACCTTTTAATAGAGAATCATTATTTTTATCAGATTTTTTTTCGAGAAATTTTTGATATTTTTTTAATAGACAACAGAAAAATCTACTCATTCCGCTTAAATTATAAAATTCATTTATAAGTATTTTTTGTAAATCATCAGGAACAACCTAAAATGGTAAATTTATTTTATTTTTATTAATTATAAAACAAAAAAACCCGTTAATTGTTTTTTATTTTATCATAAATTAATTAATTATTTTTTATTTTATTAGAAAGTAAAAAATAAAACTGTGAATAAGAAAAAATAATGCCCCCTGTGAGGTTTGAACTCACGACCCCTGGTTTACAAGACCAGTGCTCTGCCACTGAGCTAAGGAGGCGACTTGATTATATTCATCAAAGTATGATCGGCGAGATTGCAGACAATGTTTAAGAAATAATTTATATAATGGCATCAATTAAGAATAATGTCGCAAGTTATATAATTATAGAAATATGAACTCATTAATTACTAAAATAAATAGGAAGTTTACTCATGCTGTTAAATTATTTTTAAAAAAATAAAAAAAATTGTATGCATTAATAAAAGGCCGTAGAACAAAAATATTTTCGCGGGAGGGTAGTGGATTGAACAATTCAAGCGAACAGGGGCGCCGGAACGAATTTGAATCAGGGGGGGCAAAAATTTTTTTTTAGATCTACTATAAAGTTTTAAAAATTGTAAATAAAATCACAATTTTAATAAAATTAAAATTTTAAAAAATTTGCTAGTGATTTTATCAAAAGATTTTTAGGCTATATTTATACAATTTGAAGGAAATAAATATTTTTAATTTTCTTCTTTTAATTCAAAATAAAATGTTTTTAGAAATTAGAAAAACAATAGGGTCTATATAAAATATTTTGGAAAAAAATGAATTTCTTACTCTTTCAATTTTTTTTAATTTAAAAGACATATTGCCCCCCTCTGCCCCCTCCAAGGGTATATTGCCCCCCCCCCCAGTTCCGGCGCCTATGCAAGCGAATGCCATATTCACACTTTTTAAAGATTATAAGGTGGTAGAAGATTCAGTTAATTTCATATACTCCTTTAATATAAATAAATTAAAAAATCCGTCAAATTTATAATATTAACGAATTTATAATTTATTAATTTCACTCAAATACAAATTTGACTTGCGGTAGGCAAACTTCAGTTTAAAAGTTGTAGTTAATGCTAAAAGGTTTTCCAATCATTATTATAATAAATGTATATATGACTTGGTTTCAACGGGTTAAAGGAGATATGACCGAGCTTGGCCTGTCGGAGACAACAGCATTGGCTAGGGGGAGTAAGGTCTGCCGACCCCGCACCGCGGGAATAATAAGGGCCAGGATAGAAGAAGAAGAAGAAGAAGAAGAAGAAAGAAGTTCATAATAAATGTATATCTTCCAGTGCCGGATTACCCATTAGGCGGAGTAGGCAATCCCCTATGAGCCTCACGCTTTTTAGGGGCCCCGCAACATTAGATTTTTTTTTTCAAGACTTTCGGCATCTGAGGCCATTTAGATCTCTTCCCTATTTATTTAAATTGATTGGTAGCCAATTCAATTGAAATGAATTTTTGTCGCGGATGCAAGCCCTGCCATCTCTTCCAATTCTCAACACCTCGGGCATATTACGAAAAGGAAACCCCTTATAGATCCGCAACATAAAAGCAGGCATGTGATTTTGCCAGCATATCAAGGGTCGTTGCAGGCGAAAGTCTTAATAAATCAGCTTGCCAACAAAGAAAAGTAACAGCCACGCAAGATAATAAATAAATAAATTTATTAAAATCTTTGACAAAGCTCGACTAAATCTTAGATTAAGGGTCTCGAGAAACCAGCGTGTGGAACGTCATCGATATTAATAATAAATCATAGATAAAAAAAACATAATCCTAAATCAGGAATCGCAGAGGGGAAAAAAAATGAATAAATCTTAAAATTTTAATTTAAAACGAAAAATAAAAAATAATATTTAATTTTGGGATAAGTTTTGATAAATATTTTTTTATAAATAATTTTTTAGGTTTAGAAAAAATTCAATCAAAATATTTTGCTTGTTACCGCGTTTAAATGTAAATATTTTACTATAATATGATGACATAATTCTAAAGTATTAAAACAGATGTTTGCAAATCGTCATAATTTTTTCTATCCAATATATTACTAAGCATGCTAGTGTCTCTAGCAATATGTATTCTCAATTGTCCAACATATCTTACCATTTTGAAAGAATATAAATTTTATCTTCAGTATGTTTACCGTAAAAAAAAACTTGTAGACAATAAATAAATACCTTTTTCTGTGTTAAATTATCCTCTAAAAAATCCTCGATTGGAATTTCATGGCTATAAATATCTAGTAATTTTATACATGCTTGATATATAGATATATCGAATTCATATAAAGCAGTGTTCTAAAAATCATAAAATACTATAAAAATTCCAAAATGGCCAAATTTTAAAAAAATTTTCAGCGAGCATATCGATATAAGAGGAGAAGACTCGTATTCCTAAGAAAAATTTTAACTTATAAGAGTAAATTTTATTGTGCTTTAATGTTTAATTTTTTTTTTAAAGTAAAGTCAATGACTTCTGTTCGATTAGACGTCCGGCGCATGCGCTTTAAAGAAAAACGTATTGCATTTCGTTACTGCGCATGCGCAGGACGCCTGAACAAAAAATCTTAAGCCTCTTTGCTTAGAATAAATTTTTACTTAAAACTTCCCTTAGGAATTTTTCAAGACTATTACAGATATTCTATTAGGCTAAATTAAAAATAAATAAATAATTCAATGAAAAATTTTGACTAATTTAAATTAAGACTATATTTTTGTTTATTTATTTATTTTATAACTTAAACAAGCTTACCGTTAATTTTGAATTTGAACTCATTTTTTGTTTCTTTAAAAAATAATTAAAATAATTTTTTAAATTAAACTGTTCAATATTATTTTTTTCTTTTTCAAACTCGGAATATTTTTCATTCTGTTTACATTATTATTATTAGTCTTTTTTTTTGTTTTGGCTTTTTTTCCTTCTAGCACCAAATTCAAATTTTTTGTTTTCTCACTATTTCATTTGTTTCTAAAATTCTAATCCAAAACATCCATAGATTAAACATTTCTAGCATTTTGTAAATATGCTTTAAAAAAATAAGCATAAATACTTTAATTTTTTCATTTCTAATAAATATTTGAATATAGGACTACTTAAGTATTTAGATTGTTTACAAACAATTTTCAAAATATAATCTCCATAGATAATTATAATCTCAATAGAGAATGATTTTTTATTGAGAGGGAAATCAGAATTCGGGACCTTAAAGGTCGACGATTACACTATATGCGTGGTCCTTCTGTGGGGTCTGAGTCATTTGTCTCCAATTTCCATTGAGCAATTCCTCCCCAACTCCTAATAATCTCACCCCCTTCCCAGATTATGAATTAATCAATTGCTTTGATCCATTAAGGGTGAGGGAGGTATTTTAGCTAGAATATATAGATCAGTGAAAAAATTGCGAAAATAACATAACAAATCGATCATTTTTAGAGATTTTTTTGCAATTTAAGGAACAAAATCCTCCCCGACATCTGTTCCCCCCTAGGATCCAAATGCTCATGTTTTTGAACTTTTCACCTCTCTAGACCTTCTGAAAAAATATTAAGGCCAAAATATTCCTTTTCATCCCCCAAATTTAATTAATGGCTCTAAGATTAACGAATAGGGGTGAAAATAAGTAGGAGGCTGTCCCCCGAAAACGGTACGTGGCATGGGCGTACCCAGCGAGGGGCAGGGGGGCAACTGCCCCCCCCCCTAGAAGCAACAAAAAAAAAATTAAATGTTTATAAAGTGATGAAACGAAACAAAATTGGTGGATGGCGACGGGGAATGATTCTTTTTGTTAGGACTCGAGGGTTTTTAGACCTTTAATTCGAAGGCTTTACCTCTCTATATAAAAAATAGCTCTGTCACAATCTGGACGACCATGATCTGCCCCCCCCCTGGACGACCATGATCTGACCATGCCCCCCCCCCCCTAGATTTGATCCTGGGTACGCCCATGGTACGTGGTAGGGGAAAACGGAGGTCATATTTGGATTCAGGAGGTTATTTTACTTAAAAATTAAAAAGAATTATCTCTGGGCTCGAATAAAAATTTCATTTTGCCTGAGTAGTATAATTTGAGCAAACTTTTGGTTTGCGATAATCTAAATTTATTGTTGCTAAATATAGAGCAATTACTGTGAGTGTTCATGTTGATAAAGTCTAACTTGTAAGTAAATAATAATAGTGTTAAAGAGCAACGAGAAGGAACGGAAGCAAAGGTCGGCTGGCAACACCTTTTTTTCTCTCCTATTCCTTTAGTCTATTTATTTGGGTCCGGGCATTGGTCCAAGCAAACTCCAAGCGACGACGACGACGATGCCTTTTGCCCAGGGGGTCCACATTAAGGGGGGTGATCGACTAGTCGCTTTGTGTGCTTCCTACTACACACATAGGTGAGTGGCATCTGGGATCAATGCTCCCAACATAAATTTTGTTTGATTTTAAAAACTAATTACTGTATGATCGAAATAATCTATCATTGATTAAAAGTCTATTTGTAGGCCGAGGGATTAGACTAGCAGTCTCCCAAAGCAATGCTAACCTTGTCGCAACTTGTGGTGGGTGACCCCGGGAAATCGGAGTATTGAACGTCTCCTGGTAGCCATAATTTAATTAATATATATATGTATAATTGTTATAATTATAAATGGCCTCAGCTGCCGAGAGTGCAAATTAAATTAAAAAATCTGGTGTGACACAGCACACAACTTTCTCTTACCTTCGGTAATCGAAAGTTGTGTTTTGTGCTTGTCCCACCAGATTTTTTTGTGTCGAGATATATTTAGTTTCCGACAGTACGGTACATTAGAATTATAAATAGAAAAATATTTATATTTTGTTACCATGGCAACCATTTCTCATCTTTCCTATGAAGTACAAGAGTAAAGTGGTCTTCAGAAGATGTCAATGCCAAAAAGAGAATATACATTTTAAAGAGCATCTAAAAAATAATTGATTTATGAATTTTATTCAAAATCGTTGGAGCGAACTTTGAGAAAATCGAAAAAAACTGAAAAAGTACATCAGTAAAGTACTAGTACTCTTTGGTCGATTTTGTTTAAAAGCTTATTTTCACGCCCCAGGGAGGTGCCTATATAAAATTTCAACCTTTAAAATAAAAAAGGCACTGAATTGGAATGGAATAATAATAATTTTCTTTTCAT
>JAKCPI010028050.1:0-55429 GCA_023213315.1 Euborellia annulipes | reverse complement strand
CCCTGGGGCAAATTTTTTTTCCCTTGCCTGAAAATCATTTGACCTTTTTTTGGCAAAGCTTAATTTTTTCCGACCTATGGAAAGTTTTGCCGCTTCCATTTTAATCATTTGACCTTTTTTTAGCAAAACTTGATTTTTTCCGCCTCTTTATTTTTATCTAAATATCTTGCGGCACTCCTTAGGCATTCTCGCGGCACCCTTGGGTGCCGGGGCACACCGGTTGGGAACCACTGCTCTAGTTCTTCATCTTATATGATGAAATATTCGATTCACCAGAATCGATGTATTTTATATCAAAAAATTAAAAAACAAGACAAAGGTGAGATAAGAGAAAAGGGGCCAAAAAAACTTTAAACTCATTTTTCTCAAAACTAGGTTTTGCATAACCAATATTTTAAAAATTCATATCTTTCAAACAAAAAATGATAAATTCTAAAAATACCGGCTTGCTCAGCAAGATGTGTTCTGTACAGAAAGCAAAAGAACTCAATTTTTATCCCGATGAAGATTCGGTTGGTACTTTTCATGTGGGCGGTCACAATTAAATACCGACCAAAGCACCCGCATGCGTTTTTCATGTGATTATTTCATTGTTATTAAAAAAATAATGATAAGTTTTTAATGGAATCTTTTGTAGGCAAACGTAGAAAAGAAATCCAATAAGGATTTTCATTTTCTTTTATAAAAAATAATCATTTAAGAAAACGCAAAGGGGAGCTTGATCCTCTGTAATTATATGAATATAAATGGCTAAATATGATATAAACTCTAAACTCCCCAGATTAGAATAGCAAGAATTGCTCACCTTTACTTTTTCGCTTTTTAGTCATAAGCGCAAATTGACGCCTCGTATGTCATTGGAAAAATCGTTCTTGCCAAGGTCAGAGGCCATTCCTCTCTATTCAACACCCTCTTAGCAGAGCGAACTGCCTGTGAATGATTCCAACTGGTCGATCCATCTTGATCCTGGTCTTATTTCCTGGACTTTGCCCTCTATATTGATCTTTTCGAAGTCAGTTTCTCTGTGTACCAAAGTAGCGGAGAATGCGATTGAAAACAATAGAGCATTTTTACTTCCCAGCTTCCCGGAGATAGAGAGTTAATTTGAATCAAAGGTGAGAAGAATCTTGGAAGGAATTCTAAAATAAAAGAAAAAATATATAATCTTTATATAATTATCAAATAATCAGAATTAAAATTATTTATATATATCCTACTGCATAGAAATAAAAAATTGAATCATTTCAACTTGTTAATGTCATTTAAAATTATTAATATAATTTAAAAAAAAAAGTTGTGTTACTATTCAACCTTAAATATCCACCCTTCTCCCAATAAATAAAATTAGAATTATGTTGCAATATACACTATATAAAAAATATTAAAAATTATTATAGAAAAGGAAATTTAAGAAAAACTTTCAAATAAGATTAATAGAATAAAGAAATTAAACATTTTGTTTTTGAATTTAAAATTTCAAGAGTCAAGGTATATAAAATTTGGCTTGAATTTTAGTTTTCTCTTTAGCTCCAGTATACTTGAAGTTTGTAAATACTTTAAAATAAAGAAATAAATAAAAGAGGAACTCAAATTTTGTCATTCCTTGACTCTAGGACCATCTTGCCATGATAGTTACTAACTATTAATATTATTAGAAAAATAGAGTGATGAAAATAAATAAACTGACCAAATGGCAAAGTGAGATGTCGATGAGTTAGCTTGGATCAATGACCATAAGAATCTTCGAAGGAATTCTGAAATAAAAAGTAAAAAGAAAATATAATTATCAGCTAATTTAAATTAATCGTTTTTTCATTTTTTATTATGTCTGTTAATCATGTAATATTATGTCAATAATCAAAATATTGTATTAAATTATTAAGGATTACCTTGTTTAATGATATTTAATCGCTCTCCATTTTCTTTGAAACATATACATATATATATATATATATATATATATCTGTACATATGATAGTGTGCTATTCAAACTCCAAATGAAAGGGATGTCTTTTGGTCTAAATCACATCTAAAATAAAAATTATATAAATTAAAACATTAGTCCCTGACGCCCGGAGTTAATTTAAAATAAAAAATTAGTGTTTTTATTTTGTTAAATTTAATAATCAAAAATTATCGAGGCTTACCTTGTTTCATGTTTCATTTCTATCCATTTGAAGAATAAAATTCTATGATATATATATTTGAGTGACATAATGTTCTCTCAGAGCTCCAAACATATGAGTTGAAGAGGAGTCTTTTGAACCAAATCACATCTAAAATGAAAAAATAAATCATTTAATAATCTTTATTTTTAACATAAATAATTATATAAAGATTTGAAATAATGAGTGATTAAAATACTATCTTAAAAATAAAAAAATCCAAAAATGATTTATATAAATACTTCTAAACATGTAATTAAATTATTTTTAATCTGATTATTATATGTTTTTCCCTTCAACTGACCTTATCTCAAAAGTTCAAACTTTATAGGAATTATAATGTTAAAAAGTTCATTAAATAATAATTTTACAAACTAGGGATAAACGAAATAAGAAAAATAATTTTAAACAAAACACATAATTATTTAAACAAATTAAAAATTAAAGTAAAAAAAGGAAAAATTATTTGTCAAAGTGAAGGAAATAGTGATTGAGTTAATAAAACGAATAATCTATTTGATTTATATAATTTGCATACCGAATTAATTTTAAAATAAATATTAAATGATTAAAAGAAATAAAATATTAAATAAAAAAATGAAAAAATAAAATTTGACAGACTGGCAGAGAAAGGTTATCCTATTGAATCACTAGTATAGAATATTTTGAATTATTTAATTTATTGAAAATAATAATCCTGAACCAAATAAATATTTAAATGCATTACTGACCTTAAAAAATATAAATAATTAAGATGAAATATAAATAATTTATTCTGATGACATATGAGAAATATTTTAGCCATTTTCGTTGTCAAAGTCATGGATGAGATAAAGAGACGAGGCATTCGCTTGCGTTTTCAATGGAGTCAAAGTCAAAGCAATCGAGCTTCTTGGATCATTATCCTTTGAAATAATTAAATAAAATTTTTATAATTCAAATAAAAAGAATTAAATTTAATTAATTTTATTAATTTAAAAAATGATTTACAACATTTAAATATTTAGATATGATAAAATCAATTTGTGTAATGTCAGGTTCTAATAATTTGTGGTTTATTTGTAAAATTTACAACGTTTCGGCCACTCATTCTATAGCCTTCTTCAGGTAATTGAGATCATAGATAATGAGATTGAGATTGTCACAGATGGAACAATTTATAATCGTACCTGAAGAAAGCCACAGAATGAGTGGCCGAAACGTTGTTTACAAATAAACCACAGTTAAACCGAAAATCAAATTCCTTTACAACTGTGAAAGCCTAAACTCCAAATATTTTTTATTTAATTAGATTATTATTTTGCATTTTTATAAGAATATTGTAATCACCAAAAAGGCCAAATCTTTTTATTAGCGAAAATCGACCCCTCGAATATTCTGTTTCAGTTACCGGTTTCGCCGGAACCAGTGGCGTAATCCCCCCTCGGGGGCCCAAGGCCGGGCCAAAAAACTGTATCTCAGGGCTCCGGTAAAAAGTAGCGGAAAATTTAGAAACAAAAAAAAATTAATCAAAATTTTCTTAGGCCTGGGCCCTCAGAGCTCCTAAAAACGAAAATTTAAGAAAATCTTGTTTATAGGGAAAGGCCTTCAGAGTTCCGGTAAAAACGGAAAAATTTAGATCAACGAAACTTAATGAAAATTTTCTTTAAGAGGGCCCGAACCTCATTCGGATTAACTGTATTTTGAAAATCTTGTTTGTACGGTCTAAAATGGACCCCGAAATAAAGGTTTGCGGGGGCCACAAACGCACCCACTGCCCCCCCCGCCTCCCTAGATCCGGCACCTGCCCATGGGTGCCCAATTTTAAATCAAACACTTGGGAAATTACCCAGGGCTAGGATCAAACTAAGAGGAAGTTACCCCAACTCCGCCCACTTAATAATCAAACGTTTTTAGCCCATGTACTACAATAGGGATCCAATTGCGATAAACGAACAAACCCAATATATCAGGTGGGGCTGACAAAAGGGTGGAAACGGTGAAGAGCAGTGAAAGGCGGAGCCAATTCACGAATGACGTCACATTGCGCCTCTAGTGCCAACTATAGTCTGTTCTTGCAGTTGTGACGAGTTTGACGAATATGCTACTTTACTCTCCCTGTTTGGAATTTGTTCCCTGATTTTTAACCTCTATGGTTTTTCACTTGTAATTAAAATAAATATGTTGATTACGAAATATCTTCTTTCAACACACAATCTTGCCAGGTGATTTTCATAAATCCATTACATTTTAATATATATCATATATATACATATATATTTTTAAATTTTTCATTTTTTTTAGGAAATGTTTAATTTGTACCAGCACTCAAAATTCCCCTCTTCTTGAACCAGTCACTTCGTCAGTTAATCAACTTCGAACAAACATTCGGTAATATATTTTTAAAAAAAAGACAAAATGCAAGATTTCCTTGCTTCTGATAAAATATTGACAGACATTTTTCATCTATTTAAAAATAATCAAAATCTTATTAAATTTGCAATTATTGATAGAACAAATGAAAAAAATAAATCACCACTACATTTTCTAAATGATCATTTAGCGATAGAATCGTGGTGCGTTTTATATGTTTATAAATATGCAGCTGAACGATTAAAAGAAAAAATTGCTAATAATGATGAACTAGACAAACTACTAACTGGAATTTTATTATTAAATCCTGATGTTCCGTTATATTGGAATATGCGACGTAAAAATCTTGCCATAAATCATCAATTGGAGTTACGTTTAACGCAAATGGTCCTGTCCTGGAAAAGTACATCTTTAGAAGCTTTCAATCACAGGAAATGGGTGATCATCTCAAGAGGATTTAACGATTTTACTTTCTTAGAAGACGAAATGACCATTTTGAGATCCCTTGTTGATAAATCACCAAATAACTATCATGCCTGGCAATATGCTAAGACTTTAATTTCATATTTTTTAATTAATAATAATTTTTCCAATAAATGTGCTCAACATTTTTTAGATCAATGGTGTTATTCTGAAAGATGGATGGAAAGTCATGTTAGTGATTATAGTGCAATAGTTTATAGACAGTATCTTATTAGAACTATTTTCATAAAAAAATATTATGAATTAATTTCCTCGACTTATATTAAACCTGTTCTCGAAAAATTTAATTTACTTACACATCCGATATCCGAATTTTCAAAAGCTCTTGGTTTTTTACTTTATGAATTAGATAATAATAATAAATTAATTATTTTTTTCTCGGGTGTTGAAGCTTTGTGGCATCATAGAAGATTTATAATATATTTATTTAATTGGATGGCCTCTCGGTATTGTAAATACACCGGACAAAAATTTGATAAATGGAAAAAGTGTTCTAATTTGAAAAGTTTTTCTGAATTAAATAGTATAAGTTTAGATATGTCTTTTGATGAACAACCGTTGATGCATGAATTTTTTATTCGTTTTCCAAAAGTAGAGAGCCAATTAATGGATAATATTAATCTCGATATTTGTGAACGTCAAGAGCAAATGAGACTACAAAAGGAGCATAAAAATTGGTTAAAGAATTTTATTGGCATGGAATTGTAAATTAAAAATACCACTTCAAGAGTTTTCGGATTCTATATATATGTAAAGATTTGTGAGTTTGGAGACAAGAGGGAATTGCAATCGAATAAAAACAAGTTTTAAAATATACAGTATTTCGATTTAGTCAAAAATAATTCATTCTCAATTGGCTGTTTGAGCCGAAATATTTCATAATTTTATTTATCCGCATTCTCACAAGCATAGTCATATTTATTATATCCACGTTCTAATTAGCAAAGTGCTTAACTCCATTTTTGTTCATTTTTCAGGAGAGCCAAAAAACATTTCATTGTCATTGTTAGAGCCAATGTTAAACACTTTTCGTTCGGCAACTTTTTCGTAATGAAAAATTTGAATTTCTCTCTTACCGAGTTCAGGGCATAAGGAGAATGATATTTTTCAACAGAAAATACAAAAAAAGGATTTTCGAAAAAAATTGGAGTTAGGCACTTTTCTACTGAGAGGGTCGATATATATATATATATATATATTAATATATATTTAAACTCAATTTTATAAAATATTTCTATCTTTTTTCTAAACAAATCCAAATTAATAAAATATATAACTTTTCTACTCGTGGAAAAATAAAATCATTAAATGAGAATTATCATATTTAAATGGTGAATTTTCGAAAATATGTTAATTCAATTGAAAATATGACCAATTTTTTTTATTTATATTTGTTTTTAATATGGTATTTATAAATATGTTATATAAAAATAAAATGATTTTTCTTATTATATAAAAGACTTTTAATAAACACCTTGATTATTTTTAAATTTGATCACGTTTAGAAATCATTTAAAATGAGAAAACAATAATATTTACTATTAGAGACTTGACGAGCCCCGGGGCTACTTAATAATACGGCTTAGATAGATTACTAGGTATCAGCCTTTTTACTACAAATTCTAAACTGTGCCGCAACAAGGGCGGGGCTGAGGTGGCGCATTAAAGGAGAGCCGAAAACGTTTATCAAAAAATAACAAACTTATCTAAAAATAATATTAAATATTTTTTGTTTTTAGATGGAATATTTAAATCTAATATTTATTTTATTTAGTCGTCTGGTCTATGATGGGGGGGGGGGGGGCGTTGGAATCAGACCTGAGGCGCCAGAGTTTGGGGGTGGCATTTTGGCTGTAAGCAGGTTTGATGTTGAATAAATATTTAATCAAATATAATCGAAAAAAGAAATGGGAGCCTTCCTGGGAACAGCAGCCAGATTAAATAAAAAGCTCTATATTTCAATGCCGATGTTTCGGGTGCTAGCCGCACTCATCCTCAGGGCAATTGAATATCTACAGCCATCCTTCAATTCAAGAAATTCTAATAAAATATAATTTTTTTTTTTTTGGTGGGAGGGGGAGGGCGCAAATTATAATTTTGCCCCGGGCGCAAGTTTTCCTAGGTGCGGCCCTGATTCTAAAGGCTATGATCATTCTGATAAGCCATTTTAGTTATTTTTAGTTCTATTTTCTTTCAATGTATTAATATACTGTTGGAAGGAAGCCCCCCTCTCTATATGTTTTATCAATATTTATATTTTACTAATATTTGAATAAAACTCTTGATATGGTTCTTGTTCAAATAAGGAAATGAGCGGCAGATAGATAATAAATTAATTCAAATTATTTAATAACTAAGGAATTATATATATATATATATATATATGCAAAGATAAGTTTTCTCGGGTTAAGTCGCGTGGGGTGCTGCTATATATATATATATATATAAAGTAATTTTGTATTAACTCGAACAGCCGAAAAAGTAGGTACTGCCCTATCACTAGAGCAAACACCGCACTAGCCAATTTGGGTTTGAGCTAATTTGAAACCATCAAAAGAAATACAACTCTAAATTGTACCTAGCCGACGGAAAAGTTTTCCATCTCGTTAGAGTAGTGTGATTCTTCTGATGACTGAAAATTATCAATTTATCAAACACAAATAGTCTAGCTATTGGTAGTCGTAGTGATGCTGAGTCCGTAGATCTATTATACTTCCGCACCTACTTTTTTTTGGCTTTTTTAATTAATAAAAATCCATCTATCTTGGCCTATGTGGGGGTGGCACTTATTTTTAATGAGACCTAAAGAACGACCTGATGCTTTATGAGGTAAATAAAAAAAGAATGGCATAAAGCAAAGGAAGAAATTTTTCCCCTGTTGTGAGATCTGCAGTAGCCACGAGGAGATATGGGTCTTCAAGGCACTATCAACAATGAGCTTGGAAAAAATAAGGTGACCATACGTTCCATTTTGAAGCAAAGTATTCCGTTTTCGAATTTTTACCATCCCACCGTTTTTTTCTAACTCTTTACAAAAATTCCAATCAAAATATTTATTTTACAATTTGTGAGAATGTTTATTTGTTAGAACAGACCAAGATATCTGTCCTCCTGCTCTTATAATAAGCAGCTAATAAATGAGAATTTTTTCTTTAAAGATTTCTCTCTTCATTTCTCTTGTTATAGAAATACTCTGCCTCTTTGCATATATAGAGAATGTATTGGTAGGTATTGATCGAGGATACGGTACAAAGTGTAGCACACCGATGCCCCGCAAAGGCTGGAGATCCTGGGTTCGATTCCTGGGCCATGGACTTTTGGCCGACAAATAAGCAGAAATTGTTAAATATGTCTATAATTAATTGAATATTAATCTTCTTCTTTTTTCGCCTGAGAAGCGGGGTCGGCGGTTTATGAGTTTTTGCGACCTGGAAGGAATAGAACAGGCCGGCCAGTCGCACGGTCTGAAAATATAGAAGGGAAGAGACTGACATGAAAAGAACAGAACTACTGTCAGTCCCAGCTAGGGTAGCTCGTGGTCGCCATCCACGTACCCACAAGATGTGGGTCCCTGAGCATATTAATATCTAATTGAAATATATAGAACTCGAAGATTATTTAATTAAAAAAAATATTTACGGTCACCTTAAAAAAGGGTGGAAAGTGAAGTGATATAGGAGATAAAGATTTATTACATTAGGACAGAATTTATTTAATATACACATAATATTAATATATATATAATATATATATACTGAATATATGTATAATAATTGTTTTAACAAAGATTTTTATTTTAAATTTTCAATAAAAAAAAAACGCCAAAATGAAATTTTATCAATTTTTTTTTTTTTTTTTAATTTATCATGCATTATTAAAAGCTATATTCTACATGAATTAATCAAACAATTTATAATTCTCACATATTAATAATAAAAGGATGATTTGATGAAATATTGTTTTAAAAATTTTTTTACTTTACCAGTTTGAATAATTATTTCGATAAGTCAGATTTTCAAATTTTTTATAATCATATACCAGGTAATTATAAGCAAGCTTTTGAGATATTTCCTATTAGCTGTGTATATTTATTGATACCCGTAATGGTTGGTTGTTCATATCAGCATAACATCGACAAAATTACTTTAATTGGACAGAAGGAATGATATATTATGAAATTTAAAATCATTGGAAGTTCTCTTAACACTTCAAAAGTTTTTGAGTATACTAATAATCTTAATACAAAAAGTAGAAGAAAAAGTATTTGATATATAGCCTTATATATATATATAAAAAATTTTGGTGTGGTAAAAATTTAATAGGCAAAACTTTTATTACAATAAATTAGTACATACTATTAAATCGAAAGTATTTTAAATTTCATTGAACAGAAAAACGCAATGTAGACAGTGAGTTTAGGGATTTAATTTCATAAATGATTTTAAAATTAATATCAAGAGAAAATTTCCAATAATTTCAAATTTTACAAAATTGTTACAGAGAATGCAGAATCTTATAATTAATATTTTTCCTGTAAATTTGATTACAATTTAATTTCAGCTATTTTATTTATATATATATATTAGATATATGAATTTTTCTTATCGATTAGCAAGCAAAAATAAATATATTTATTTATTATTAAAATGTTATTTTTTTTTAAACACTAATTTGTTTCAACTATTAAAAAAAAAGGATGATGATTGATTATATAAGGTAATTATGGAGAAAAATTAAATTTGCATCTATTACTATTTTAATTAATCTATATATATATTTAGAATGTATGGAAATCGTTGTGTGAAATGGGCGAAGAGTGGGTCTCTCTTTTTTTTTTGTTTTGCTAATTCTAAGATTATTTTATTATTATATAAATATATTTAAATATTCAATAAGTAAATATATATATATATATGATAGATAGAATTCTAAAAATTGTGATCCAAAATAATAAATATTAAGTAGAACTATGTTTCTATCATATATCAAAAAAAAAATGTAAAATGATAGGGTGAAATTGTTTTTTTTATACTAAGAAACCCACCCAAGTAAAAATTCCCATTTATTTTAAAGGTCTTTTTTATTTATATATATCCTTATCATTAAGAATAGAAGTTTGAAAAATATATATATTTTTTTTGATTTAGTATAATTTTCAACAAAGATTAAAAATAAAAAAAAAAGGAAAAAAATTATATTTATCCCTCCCTCACCATCTCACTAATAGGTTTTAAGAAACTACTAACTAGGAATAATTTTATTTTTTTTTTTTAATAAATCGAATTTTTTTATATTTTTTTTTGGTTTTTGTTTTTTTTTTTTTTTTTGTTTTTAAGAATATTAGCGCCACATGAATTAGGAAAATTAAAAAATATATTGGCTTATTTTATAAAACCTTCATTCGTATATATGTATTAATAATAATAAAAAAAAATTTTAAAATAGAAGTTAGTTTTTTTTTTTGTGGCGCTTAAATAAAAATAATTAAAATAAAATTAAAAAAAAAAAAAAAAACTTCGTTTGATGTCTATTTTATTATTATATGTATTCTCTATTGACTAAAGCTAGTTGATTTTTTTTATTATTTTGTAATCCTTATATTTTTCAGCCTGATGTTATTATTATTATTTTTTTCTACTCTTTTAGAACCCTGAATTTTTCTTTTTGTTGTTAAAATGGTTCGATAAACTTTGATTTTTATTTATTTATGTTCGAGTTTTTTTTCGTTATTTAGATTAAAACGAACCAACTTTTTGTGTTTTTTTTTTTTTTTGTCTCTTTGGGCAAAAAAAAGTAGTTTTTATCAGGTACAATATCAAACAAAAAATATTTTTAAAAAATGAGGAAAAAAACACGCCCTCTAGATCACGCTCGTTCATTTCGTTTCGATTTTTTTTTTTTCATATAAAATTCTTAAACCCACGGAATGATGCGTAATATTGTTAAAAATTGTATATACTAAAAATAAGAACTTTTTTTTTCTTTATTATATATAGATAGATTTATATTTATGTATATATATTTTGGTTGATTTATTTAGATGGTCAAGAACGAGACTCGGCCACATAATCCAAGCATTTATAATGAGTGTTAGGAAGTATGCTCTGAAGTACGAGCAAAAAAATGCATGAATTATATATATATATATTGACCTGATGAAGGTCTTTGATTTTATTATTAATACTATCGCAGGAGACTAAATAATTAAAAGTGGCACGTGGGGATGGTCGCCTGCTCTTCAAGTTTTATCACAAATCATAGCGTGTTTTTTTTTTTGATAATAATACTTTATTTTTAGGACTGATTTGCCCCGATATATATTTTAATATACACATACATTTTTTTTTTTCTTCTAGAATGGCTTAGTATAGAAAACACTTTTTTTGCACTTTATGAATGCTCTCACTTAAGCTATATCTCTTCATGGGCGGGGATTTATTTATTTATTTATATATTTATATTATTAAAAAGGACAACAGATCTCTCTCTTTCTAGATCATCAATTATGATTATCATTCGATTTGCTTGCGCGTTTGCAAATTCTATCAGTCTCTTAGGCTCAATATAAAAAGGAAATTTGGACCAGTGAAGCGATTACTTTTTTTTTTTTTCTTTAAGTTCTAGGGCCTTAAAAAATTCAAAGGACGAATTGAAAAAAAAATTTTACTTTAAGTACTTGGCAAAAAAATGGAATGTTTAAATTTTTTTTTTTTTTTTCAATATCGTGTTTAAAATAAATTTTAAAATGTGCGTTTTTTTTTTTTTTTTATCAGTCAGAGCACACAAACTTCTAAATAGTCCAAATGCCTCAAATATTTTAACGCGCAATTTATAATATGTATAATATATATATATTTATTATTATTATTATAACGAAGAAATAAAATTAAAAAATTGAGAATAATACGATAATAAATGCATGGACCCCTTTTTTTTAGCATTTGTCTAGGAAAATTTAAAAAAATATAATAAATAATAACAAAAAAAAAATAATAATAATGAATAAATTAGAGACCAAAAATATCTTATTTCTTTAAATTTGCTTTCCCATGGTCTACTGGGAATTGCAAAAGGTCATATACAATATATATATGTATATTAGGTATAAATATATATACACAGATATATATATATAGCCGAAATGGCCAGCCACCTGAGCTTTCAAAAAGATTATATCATGTATAGATATTTATATAATATAGATATATATATATATACACGAGTGTTTTGTATAGATAATATATTTTTTTCTCTCAAGACCTTATAAAAGAGGCCCTTAATATTCTCTATATATTTCGATTGATATATAATACAGATGGATTCCCCTCCCCTCCGGTTGGTTACACTATATCCTAGATATATCACAGCTGTTTAGGTTGTTGTTTATTTGATGTTATACGTATGTTGATTTAACAAACAGTGAGGCATCAGTCATTTGTTGGCTGTTTGTTTGTTTGTATTCACATAAACATATGTATTTAAATATAGTTATTTGTAATTTGCTACTTTTTTATAAGGATTTTCTGTTATTATTTTTTAAACATACACACCATTTATTTATTTTTTTTTCATATGTAAACCAATTGTCTATTTTGGTTTTTGTTTTTTTTTTAACAACACACGTGACTTGTTTTTAAAATTCTTGGCAAATGGCTTATTATTTTATTATTATTGAATAAAAATAGTATATTAAAGAAATTATATATTTTATCCTATCTAAATCTTTTTTTTTTTATTAACCTTTCTCACTATCTTTCAACTTTTTTGTTCACTCTCTTTCTATAGCTAAAATATAATGTTTTTTTTTATTTATTTTAAAAAATCGCTGAATAAAAAGATGCTAATAGAAATAAATGATATAATAATAATAATAATAATAATATTAGTACAAAAAAAATAAATTTTAATACTTTATTAAGCAACTGATAGAAATGAGTTTGTGATATTATTTCATTTCTCAGATGTAAATTTGAGGTATTTGTATCAAAAATACATCATATTGCCGCCTGGGATATAATAGGCCAAATAATAAAAATAAAGATTTAAATTTTAGGCCTACCCATTAGATCAGAGAATAAAAATCTATGCTTTAAATAAGATTTTATTATTATTATTATTATTATTATGAAAATTTTTGGAGATCTAAACTATTAAGTTTAATGCTTTGTAGGGGGGACGAGTCTCAACCGGGTGCAAAGTTGCAAGCTCGAATATTACACTTTAAAGGAGTGTCTTGACTAGGTTTTTTATTAGTATAGTATTTGGACCATGGACCAACTCTTCATCTCTTTATTTATATATTCTAATTGTTGGGCAATTATGGTAAAAAAAATTGTTGCACCAACATATTTGACACTAATTCTTCTGGTCCTTATTTATTTATTTACTCTCGATGTTTTTATTACATCTTGTTCTTGTGGAATGTATACGAGTATAAAAAAATGTATATACATAATTCATCGAGCTTGGATCTCGCGCGTATCTGTTTGGTTCTTTATTAAGGGACGTAGGGTATTTGTTTTTTTAATATTATAAATCATAAAATACGCATTAGGATATCATAAACTTTGCACTCGCGGACTTTACATCATCATTTTCTTTTTTTTTTTTCTTCTTTATATATATCACAGGCGAAGTAATATTTAAACGAAATCTTGGATTTTCTCTCTTTTCCTTTTACACACACATATATATAGAATATAATATATTGTTATTATTTTATAAATGACTTTCAGGTGTTTAACCCCCCTGAAAATTGGTTAAAATTTATTTAAATCCGCAGACTATTGCTAGATTTTTTTTTTTTTTTTGGTAAATGTCTCTTACTATCTCTTTCGTGCTCGAACTAGCTATAGTAAAATAGAATAAGAAAAATAAAAATCTAAAGAAAAAAATTAAAAAAGAAAAAACATCGCATTTGAAATTTTGATATATTTGTTGTTTATAAATATTCACTTTTGCATCTACTATAAAAAAAAAACACGCAAGTGTTTAAGAGAAACGAAGAGAAAAAAAAATAGAGATCTAGAAGAACGAACCTTTTAGGTCTTCACGATACTTATAAATATTAATATATTTACAATGAGTTTTTTATTTCGTTTGTTTTTTTTTTTTTGAATATTTATTGTCATTATATTTCAACTATTAAAAAAAATGTAGAGATAATATTTAGGTAAAAAAAAAAGAAAATAGAGAAAGTAATAGAAGATTTTTTTTTTTATAAACACTATTTTTTTTTTAAGTGAGATTATTTCATCTCAAATGTCATGAGATCTTTTCCAAATGAATTTTAAAAACAACAATAGAAAAACTCTCAAATATGATGCTTTTCCTTTTTTTAATATTTTATTATATTTATTAAATTCGCGTAAAAAATTAAATCCTATTTGCCATTTTTGTCATCGCGAGTCAATAGAGAAATCTCCAGAAAAAAATGCTTTTCTAGTTAGATATTCTGATTTTTCTGGAAGCGCTTTTTAAAAATTCTCTTTACGAAGTGATATATTTTTTTATATATTATAAAAAGGCGGCTGTTCGAGATTTTCTACGTTATAAACGAATAATCAGCCCAATTCTTTCTACCTATCTAACTTTGCTATAATATCAAAGGTTTCTCCTTCCCTTTTTCTCTTATAACTCTCCATTCATTAATAAAAAAAAAATTAAAAGAGACAACTTTCTTTTGCTTTCCAATTCCGTTTTCACTTTTTTTTTATGTCTTAATTATCACAACCAGAGTCTCCAAAAATTATTGAAAAAACGAGCCTTGAAATTTTAAATATTGAAAATATTAATAAACAGTTTTATACATATACATACATATATATATACTTAATGAATAAGTGATCAAAAAATTTAAGAGATTAAAATTATGGAATGTAATTAATTTGATTCCGGATGTGAGTGATCCGATTAACTTGTAAATTCTTAGGGGAAAACAAAGCAGAGTTTGATTTAGGAATATGATCTTATTTGAAATTTCACACAATGCTAGCCAAACCGAAAAATAACCAAATAAATTATAATTGGAAATGGCTATATTCAAGAAATGATGAAGTAAAAAAAATTTCAATTTTCTCTGTCGACGTTTCGAACGCTCATCTAGACCGTCATCAGGACATAAGGCCAACAAAATTTATTCATATATTAAACAGATTTTCATTAACATTTTATTACATCAGAGTACAATTACATACAGATAGAAAAATCAATAGCTTAGATTGATATAGCTTATTTGTTCATCTATAGAATTAGAAACATTGAATATTTAAATAACTAATCGGTCAACTTCGGTTAATAAACAGCAAACGCCTAACTATAATTATAATATAAAAAAATAAAAGGCCGATCTTGTAATTTTTGCAATTTTTTGTGGAACTCTGTTGTCTACAGTTATTTTTTTTTTATATATATTCATATTATTTTGATGTACAGTGAGCGCCACAATTAAGTCCCCACTTGATATCTCGAGCCTTAAGTATATGGTATATAGTGATATAATTTTAAATTTGAAAAGGTAAAATAAAATCATCTGTATAGATTTTATTTTACCTTTTCAGCCATTAAAATTATTTCACTATATACCATATACTTAAGGCTCTGCCTCCCAGGTGGGGACTTAATTGTGGCGCTCACTGTACCATCAGTATATATTTGTGCATCTATATATGAACAAATCAAGCTATACCAATCTAAGCTTATGACTTCTCTTTCTGTAAGAAATGATACTCTGATGTTATGTTAATGTAATCTGTAAATATATGAATAAATTTTGTTGACCATAGGTCTTGGTGACAGACTAGATGAGCGTTCGAAACATCGACAGAGAAAATTAAAATTTAGTATTTTGTTGGCTGCCTCTACATCATCTCCTGAATATAACCAAATAAATTAAATTTTAATTTCTCTTTTCCTTCTTGACGGATAAAAATAAAAAATAAAGTCCTCACAATTATGAGTTTTTCTATTATTCTATTTTATATTCTTAGAATAAAAATAGAATAATAGAAAAACTTTGGTTCTAAAATTTCTATTCATTTTAAAATAATTTCGTAATGATAATAGGTGAAAGTGAATGACTTGTAGCATTTGGTAACAAAGCATCCAAAAATTTTTACGATCACTTATATTGATATATTATATATATATATTTATATGTATATTTATTCGATTTTTTAATATTCATTAACGATATACTAATTTATATATGTATAATAATATTTAGTTATTAATTTCAATATTTTTAGGATTAAGATTAAGTTTAATAGTTAATTATTTTCTTTGGAAATAGTGTTTTTCATTTGGAATATTTGTTGTTGTTTTTTTTGTTTCCTTTTCTTTGATTCTTGTTTTATATATTAATTTAATTCTCTTCCTGCTGATAGCTGGTTCGTCCAATTAGTTAATATATAAATAGTTTCTAGATAAATAGTAAATAGGTGATTCTAGCTGTCTGGGTTTGTTTTCAAGACATAAATAATAAATTAAAGATAGAAAGAATAGTTTACAATTCGCAGTCTTGTATGATAACTGGAAGGATAAACTCGTCGGAGTCGCCGAGAATTGGATCTTTGATGACATCAGCAAGTTGAGTGTTATCAAGAGGCGCCCAGCACCGACCAAGCGATTTGCTTATCTCCTATTTCAAAGAAAAAAATCAATCAAATGAGACACTTTTCAAATATACACATCGAAACAAAAAAAGATTTTCTTTTGTTGTCGGGGAATTTGAAGATATTCTGGGTATTTGGGTAGCCCTGATTCCAAAAATGCCATCAGTTTTTCCCCATCACGTCCAGTTTTAGAGCTATAGAGAAAATTGAATAGAAAATGTGCTTTAAAGCAGTACTAATTTTGAATTACCTAGATTTTTTTAAGGCGTTACCCCTTAAAAATATGCAGATAGATGAATTACATAGAAATAATAAGATTCAGTCCAATCGAAGGTGTTTTAGAGTTGCAAAACAGGGCCAAAAGTTTAGAAAAATTGAATTTTTTCAGTTTTTTTTTTTAACTATGGACACTCCTAATACAATATTTTCCATCCTTGAAAAAAACATATTTTTACGATATTCTTTAGCTTTCCAAATTCATATTTGCGTATTTTTAAGGGATAACGCATTAAAAAAATCTAGGTAATTCAAAATTAGAACCGCTTTGGAGCACACATTCGCATTTTCTCTATAGCTCTAAAACTAGAGGTGTTGGGGCAAAACTGATGACATTTTTGGAATCAGCGCTAACCAAATACCCAGAAATAGCTTCAAATGCTCCGGCAACAAAATCACTGTTCTCCTGTGTTATTATTTTAATCAGTCCCTTGGACCGTAGCACAGTGAGAATTTGTAGTGATGACAATTTGGGGAGGGGGGGGTGCAAAAACCTCAAAATTTTAGGACTTTTTCCAGTTTTTATTTTGTTTTATATCTCACAAGCCAAGCATATTTTGTGCTCCATAGTATAACACAAAGTTGTAGAGTATTATATTTGCTTCTGTTGATAAAACTTGTAGACCCAATATTAACCGAGATCAAAGCTTCTCGAAATGTAAAACAAATAGAAAATTTGCTAGGCCGTATCTCGGTGTCTACCAATTTATCAAACAAATTTTGGCAAATTTAATGTTCTACAACTTTGTATTGTACTATGGTGCACAAAATATCCTTAGTTTACGAAATATAAGCGAAAAATTGAAAAAAGTTCATACATTTTCCCCCAAGTTAGCATAGAGTCCTCGAGGTCTAAAACTTAGGAAAGACATCCTTTTAACTTCCAAATAACCTGTAAAAATTTCAAATGGTGGCTTAACACATTATTATTAATAAATAAAAATGTCTATATGTCCGGTATTCATATTAAATATTTTGTCCAACCCCTGTATACTGTATATATATATATATATACAGGGCCAATGGAAGAGGGGAATAAATTGTCCTTTGAGCCTCAACCCTAAATTCAGGAAAAAAAATAAATACAATTTTTTTCATAGTTTTTTCTCTGAGAGAGCTACTCTAAATCCTACATGAAAGAAGGGAAATTTTTCTATTTAAGAGTGCGAGAGTTCTAAATTGACCGATAAAAAAAATATAATTAAAATTTGTTCTCTTCTGAAGTGGCTTTTTTTAAAAATATCTTATGTTCCTTTCTTTAATATAGGATTTAGAGTAGCTCATAGGGCTCTCTTAGGAAAAAAAACTCTATGAAAAAAATTTTATTTATTTGTCTCCTGAATTTAGGGTTGAAGCTCAAAGGATCGGGAATTTATTCTGTATATATAAATGCTTATCGCAGGATAAAAAATATTATGATGATAATATAGGCCTATTTCAGATTTAATTTGATATTGGGGTGGGGGGTGATAATAAACAACCCCGAGATCTAGTATAACTCAAGGGGGCACTCAAATAATTATTTGAACTATGTAAATTATTTTCACTTTCTAATTATAATTTAAGATAATTTTATCTAACAAAAGAATGACTTAAAGATTTAAATAGAAGTATGAGAAATAGGTCAGAAAATAATCTATTTTTATACAGGGAGTTAAAAAAAAATATAACAACCCTAATTTTAAAATAAAGAGATTTGAGGTGACCTTGTAAAATGGGAATAAAACGCTTTTGACCCCATTTTTTTAAATAAAAATAAACAATTTTTATATTCAAAGTGCGAATAATAACAAATAATAAAATTACTTACGCTAATAATTTCTTGATCAAAAGAAAGATTGTGAAGAGGAATTTCAAGACGTTTTAAACTCTTTCCTCGGAGCCTGGAAATGGCTACTAAATCCTGACCAAAATAATTATATCCTAAAATTAAAAACAAATTGAATAATTATAAATGTTATAAATGAAATAAAATAGAAAGAAAAAAAGATTTTACCTATCAAAACAATTTCTTCTAGATATTTGCACCTCCAAGAGGTCATGACTAGAGGATCAGGATCGGTTGAGTATTTCGCAAATTTAATGAGTACATTTTCAGCTGGTGTCCCGAAGGAATCCACCCACCATAAACTCTTCAGAGAATGTTGGTACCAAGTGGACAAGTAGAATAAAAGATCCTCATTAAACTAAAAATAAAAATACAAAAAACAATAAGGTTTGTGATTTATCTGATGACAAAATCAATAAATAATTTAATTCCATTTTAAATTCGGAAGGCTATTATATTAATTGGTGTTGTCATAACAAAGACTAGTTTTCCTGTATAGGCAACATCGCAGCTCTAATTCTTATTAGATAGCACGCGTCAATTTATAATCTTTACTTATTTACAAGTTTTTCAACAATAAATATAATAATAGGACAAAAATGTCGCACCTCTCTGGCAGGTTATTAGCAAATTTCTTACAACTTTTAAGAAAGGCGAGCCCGGCCAGCCCGGCCAACCCAAATCACATCGCGGGTTGCATTCACGATACTAAGATCGTCCAAGACCAGCAAAATAAGAAACAAAATAGAAAGTTTTATTAATCTAAAATATTACTTAAATCAGTGTAGTCTATTTATAAACTTTTTGAAATAAAGTTCTTTTATTTATGCTCTAGATCAGTGGTTCCCAACCTGGCGATCCCCCAAGGCATTTGGGTTTTCAGGGGCATAAATAAGCGGGGGCGATTGGGGGGCGATGAGTATTCAAAGGGAGAAAATTATTTACTAAAATTTAACAAAATAAAAATCAAAGAGAAAAATCTCCTAATTACAGGATGGTCAGGATAGAAGAAGACAAAATATTATCATAAAAATAAAATAGTCTGAAGATAATTCCAATCTAGAATTGAAACGTCACTTTTAACTCAAATTGTAAATTTCAATTTTAAAAATCATTTTTTTGAAATTTTTTTCATGGAGCCTTCGGCTCTTTAAGCTCGAATCTTAAAATTTCAATTAAAAAAATCATTTTCTTGAAATTTTTTTCTTCAGCCGCCCTTTAAGCTCAAATCAAGTTTAGTCTTTTTAACGACTCAAGATAGCTAAAAATGCAGATTTCAGTGCTAATTTTCAAAAATTTTCCATATCCCCAGATTCCCCCGAAATCCTCTGTCCAGATCTGGCCTCGATAAATTAAAACTTTGTAACTATTTAACTATTTCAAAAGTTGTGTAAAAACTGTGTAAAAAATTGTTGGCATGAAGGCCACAACAGCCTTTTATATACTAAAAAACTTTGTTTTTTTTTTTTTGGGGGGTATTACTAAGTATTACTAAGTAGCTCCGGGGCCTGTCAAGTCTGTCTGCGGCCCTGTATATAGGCCTACGGTAATAAAATTGTTTAAAATAATAAAACAGCTTTATTATTTACACTTTACTTCAAATTAAAATTAGGTATACAATGAAAATGTAAAGGGGGAGGGGGGCGATAGGTGTTAGTCAACCTACAGAAAGGGGCGATGGGCCAAAAGGTTGGAACATGCTCTAGATATTTTACTCGTCTTCACTTAACTGGGAATTTTTAATTAATTATATAATTAAAAAAATATTTTTAATTTACATTCAAATTTTATTAAACCAACTAGATGCAGTTTCCAGCTCAGGCCATGAGGACACCATCATTAAGGCTCTAAAATCTTTTTAAAATTGCATGAGAAAATAATTTGAATGTAGTCTTAATTAAATTGTCTATTTTTTATTAAAACTTTTTAGGGCTGATGAGCGTTCTCTTGTGGACTGGAAACTTCCAGTTGACTCACTGAAAGAAAAATAATATATTTTAAATTACCTATTATAACTGACCCCCCCCCGTTGCAAAAACGCAACGGACCAGCATCTCAAATTCATATTTTATTAAAAAAAAAAAAATGTCTATAGCTAAATCAAGTGTAATATATTTATATTTGGCATACCCTGTGAAATCTCTTTTAAGAGGCAATTAAAAGGACAATATTCACTCAAGGCAAATACAAATATATGGCTGCAATAATATGTTTTTCAAGACCAGAGATTTGCAGAAAAAATGGTTAATAATCGAGAATTTCCAGGTTGACGGCTATCCATTTTTATCCCCAGTAGCCAGCCCGCTCTAATGATAAATAAATGCTCAGAGACAAGACTCGGGGTTGAAATTCGTTCCGGATCAGTCACACTTCGTTTGATTCTTTCAATAAAGAGTCCGGGTCTACCACAACCTACTTTAAATTCTACTTTAACATTTTGCACCAACACACCGCCACCCTTTCTTACATAGCTCTCATTCTTTCACTCTTTTCTCAATGATGACTTGGGTAACTTAATTTTATTCCTTCAAAGAAACATCATAAAATTTTATATCACAGATATGTATTCTTTTAATAAGAGATTGAATCTTAATTATTTTTCACAAAAGTCCTCTTGCTCATTCAAGGAAAAATCTCTAGAAGTGGGGATCAAATTTTGGAAGTTTTCCATATAGATACATATAAAGGCATGTAAGAGGGCTCACTGGGGTAGTGGGCTAAGGTGTCGGCTTCTACAAAGACCCGTGTTCAAATCCTGGGCTTGTGGGATTTTTTCATTAAATAAAAATATTTATTTAATGTAAACAAATCCTCAAGGAGGCCTAGATTGAAAATTTGATCTCACAATAATAGCCTCTAGGCAACTCTACGAGGAGAGGGAGTTGCTGTGACATCCCGTCAGAAGTTTCCCTCTCATTGATGCATTCTTCGAAAGGAGTCGGTGCTGAGGGAGTTCCTCCTCAAACTACACAACTTCCCTAGCATAAAAGAGGTTGGATAACAGGAACCGGGCGGAACTAGAAATAAGGATTAGTTCACTAACTAGAAATGAACGCAGGATGAGGAGTTAGAGATAGGAAATAATGTAACTTCACGGGATGCCGGTAGATGGGCCAGAGGCCGGTTGGGTTTGAGGTGTCTTCGTGCACTTAAACACCTCGGGTAAGTAAATCCCGATAGGAATTTCAAATAATAATAATAAAGGCATATAATCCGAAAAGTAATGAAAATATTTGTAAAGTAAGTTCGGTTGTCTTTTATCATACCTGTTCACAGAAGAACACTTTAAGATGCGAAAGAGGCATATTCTTTTTAAGAATTTCCGTTTGAAGGATACAAACAGCATCAAAAGCATGGATTAAATTCAAACGAACGTCGCAGTTTGGACTAAAAGAAAATAAAAGCATATTAGAAAAAATATATTTTTAAGAATAAATTAATTGAGAAAATTCAACTGACTTATGTTGTGAAAAAGTTTGCCAAGCCTCTTCGGTGGTACCTGGGTGTTCTTCATCGATTCCGTGCAGGTGGATTACCAGTTTTGACATCTTCCCAATATTATTTAGAGCTTGAAGAAGAAAATCGCTAACATAATCATAATCAATTGTTAGCACCTGTAAAAAAAAGGAAGAAAAAATAAGGATTTAAATTTTTTATAATTTATTTTACTTTAATTTAATTTATGAATTAAAAATATATGGCTTTGTTTCTTGTTTACCTAATCAATAAGATTTTTAATTAGATTAGATACATACTTGAAGATTTCGAAATGATGAAAATAGCTCAGGATCAATATTTTGCAAAATATACTCTTCAGGATCATCCTTCACGGAAGCCAAACCAAGATATTTAATCGATTGTGATTGATATGATTCTAAATGTGCTAAAATTTGGTCGATATAAATTGCCAGATCTTCAGAGTAGCCCAAATTCATTATTTCCAGTTTGGAGCAATTCTGGATGAGAGACATAATGGGCTTAAGCATTTCCCTAGAAAAATAAAATAGATGAAATTAATTAATTAATTAAAAGGTCTGAAGTGCTTGATAGGTCGTGATGTGCGATTCCTTCAACCCCCCCCCCCCCCCCCCTCCCCATGGAACCTGAATTAAGGCTATAGATATCTTAGGTCGCCCGACACACGCTACGGTCTACCACGTCTGTCCGGGACGTTCCGGAGTACCTGAGGGGTCTTCAGTTCTTTTTGCGATGGCATTTTATGGCTGGTGGAATTTTATCAAGAATAAAAAACAGAACAAAATGCAGCCATTTCTTTACTCAGTTGTTGGGAGGTAGAAGTCTGTTGTTGGAGGAGAGTAATTATTGATTGCAAGTCAGTTAAAATATTATATATTTTTTAATTTTATTCGTTATATAAAGATTAAAATTTCTGGAAAAAAGTGCCGCATTTTGGGGCAGAAAATATCTCTTTTCGAAAAGATATCAAGTATTGCGTCTTGACTTCTGAGAGCTTTTTTTATTTGAGATAAATTAAACAAATAAACAAACTCTAAAAAAATAGTCTATATGAATAATATTTATTATTTTTAATAAAGGAATGAGAGATAAGAATGAGATTTCGCATAAATTATTCTTTTATCTTTTTTCTCATGTTATTATAATAAATTGCGTTGCAAATGTGGAAAAAATTTAAATAAAAGTCTATATTGAAATCTGAATAAAAATCAATTAAGAGAGATAAGAAATTGTTATGATTATGATTACTTTATTGATTCTAATCTAAGCGAATTTTTAAAATTAATGAACAATAGTTTTATAAAATCTTACTATTAATGATTATAAATTCTACTAAACTATCTTGAATAAATTTTTCTATAGAAGAGCCAATATTTTGGATTATTTTAATACAAGTGGTAAAGACCGCCTTCGGCGATCAATTGCAGAATTTTAAAGTTTTAAATTTCCCTCTCTGACTAATCTTCCTTTTACTCTGGCCAATCAGAGCCCTGACAGGTACATACAGGAAGTTTGTGGCTAGCGCTTTATATTTAGTATTTAGTAATTATAATAATGATGATTTTCATTATTCATTTTTATTGTATTTTATTTGCTCCTCGTCGCAAAATATTTTTTTCTTTCATTGGAATTCTCATTAAAATCAAATACACGTATTTTATTGAAGAAAAAATTTTTTTATTAAAGCAAGCCAAAAGAGCGAGAGCCACCAAGAAAGCAATTCCAGCGAGGAATCTAGGGAACCCGTGGAACGAGGGTGTGAAACGTCCCCAAGTAGACATCGTTATATTATAATTTTAATATATAAATTATACAATACAATAAATCCATAAATGGCTTCAGCAGCCGAGAGGAGAAAAACTAATTCACTCATTATTATTGTCTGTGACGATATCATAAGACACCTAAGTTATTATATGACAGAATTAAGATTCGAAATATTCTGCAAGATCTTATCAGGCCTTTGAGAAAAACAAAGTATGAGATATAAAGTTGAGCTTAAAATGCATAAAACGTTCAACAAACAATCCATGATAAAATAAAATTCAGAATAGGATATTTAATTATTATAATGTAAGTCAAGTGTTCTAGAAAATATATTTTGAACTGCTTCTAAATGTAAGATCCTTCGTGAAGAAGGCCAGAAGAATGAGTGATCAAAATGTTATTTATTTATTTATTTATTTATTTGGCTACTCAAAATTACAGGCTACACCCAATTATCTTTTGAGACAGTACACCAATATTTTACATTTTCATTCTCTTTTTTTCTTAAATTACATTTCATAACAGGAAAAAGATATAAAAAAAAAACAAACAAACAACAATACAAAAGAAGGAGAAAAAAAAATCATTAAAGGAAAAATCAAAAGAAAAAAGACAAATATCAGACAGAGTTGAGAAATCTCTTAAATTCAGCCTCTCCAACCCCAAAAATTTCCACTTCCCTGAGATTCACCTCAGCTATGTTTCTAAACATTGGCGACCTCTCACAATATTGGGTCCGTGCAAACCCCTGATGGAGTAGATATTTATGTCTCCTATTGAAGGGCTGCACAGAAAGCCCTATTTTTTCTAATAATCCCGAACAATCTATTTTGTTATTAAGTATATCATATATAAACTTGAGGCCCCTTTGCCTCCTTCTACTCTCCAGAGACCTCGCCTCGAATAGGCCCAACAATTCATGATATGGGGTATGATGAGTGTAGAAGCCCGTACTTTTATAGAAAAGATAACGATAGAATTTCTTTTGCACGGACTCCACACTCTCCATTTGTGTCCTGGTAATCGGGTCCCATATCACCGAGGCGTACTCGAGGCGAGACCTTCTACCAGGGCCGGAACTACGAGATTTTTTAGGGGGGGGGGCAAAATTGAATTTGCCCGCAATATACAAAATTCATATCATTTTACCTTTTTTTTAGTAAATCATTCTTTAATTGCCGCCCCCTGATATCTGCCGCCCGGGGGACATGCACCCACTGCCCCCCCCCCCCTAGATCCGGCCCTGTCTTCTACAAATAAAACACAGTTTACCCGAAATCATGAATTTTATTTTCTTCTTTTTTTATGCTTATGAAAAAATAGAATCTCCCCTTTATATTGCTGATAGCCTTAAAGATTATAACCTGCGTGCTTGTAATCCAGCAGAATTAAAAAAAAAAGGTCATGAAAAAATAAAACTTTTTCTCCTGCAATCAATTATTATTATTTGCGATCAAAAAAAAAATCAAGAAATGTTAATTTTAGAATAATAATGTTTCTAAGAATATATAGTGAAGAATCGTCCCATCCTATAAATTATTATTTGTATGATGGAATTTCTGAATTAATTTTCTTTCAATTACTTTCATTAATACTTCAAACAGGTCGAAAAATTATTTTTCGATGTCTACACCAGCCTTCAGCTAACGTTATAAATATTATTTTCTAACATTACCATATGGTCTAACAATAAGCAGCAAGAGGGAACCTCTAGTTTTTCAGCCCCCATTTATGTTTAACAATATATATAGAGTCTATATTACTATTTGTATCAGCGAAAAGTATAAGCTCTAAGAGTTAGAGAAAACAACCCAATAGCTTAGAAAGAGCAAGCTATGCAATCAGAGAGGCATGTATTTTTGCTTATACAGGCAATATTTTTCCATCAATTTATCAAAAAGCGTTTAAAATAAATAAATATACAACATATTTAATTGTGGATATAGGTTTTGATAGAAAAATAAATTAAAAAAGGGAAAAGTCAATCTAACATTTTATAAGTCTTTCCTAGTCCTGGTATTATGTAAGAATGATAGAGGACTTAAGTGAAGTCATTTTATTTAAAACTTTGTTTTTCTCTAGTTTTACTTTCCTAAGTCGATAAAACTTGAGCAATATTTAATATCAAGATGATATTATTTATATGATGGTAGGTAAAAAACTAATTAAAAAATAACTTTTAACATCTTGTTGTGAGGCCAAAAAGGGAGAGAGAAAGAGAGAGAGTGATACAAAATTTGAAATTCGAAAATCAAAATTCTAATTTAAAATAAGATTCGAAAAACAAAATTTGACATCTAATTGAATCAAAAAAGACAAGCAAAGATTCCCACAGAAAATTTAGCGTCTGAATATCTTTGCATGTGTATATTTGTTCCCACGGGAATGGGAATTATAGTTTTAAAATATGTATAAAAGGCCATCCCCCGCTACTTGGAGAGAGGATTCTCTCTCTCGCAAGTGTCGGACAATCATCAAGCTTGGAACCAATAAAGAACTTGAAAAGATATCACATCATTTCTTTCTAACCCCGACTAACCCGACTAACTCTTCGAGGCAGGCGACCCACAACAATCTTTAAAAAAGTTATATTTCCTAGTACATAGGCGATATACTTTTGGAGCCCAGAGGCTAATAAGTATTTTCAGATTATAAATGCGGATATTGTGAAAGAAAAATGCGTTTTATTCATAGAACGAAAAAAACTTAATATCTACCAGGTATAAAGGGCCTATATATTAATAATTGTAATGTCCGTCTGTCATGCTCTGTTTGATCAACTTCCCGTTGAATTTCGAAATGAAATTTTATACTATCATAGAGGACATTAGTGAGAGACACGGAAAATATGAAAGGCTTACAATTTTTTTGAAAATTAAAGATTATTCTCTTAAAAAGTGAAAAATAATACTTGGAAATTTTAATTTTGATGTACTAAAAATACAATACGAAAAAATTAGTGCCAAGAATGCCTATGGATTTCATCTTTCTTTGTCTTTAAACCCTTAAATCCGGGTCGGTTTATTTGAGGCTGTTGCAGACAGGAGGAGAAACAAGGCGAACTGACACTTGATTCGAAGGGAAAAAGAAAACTTGCAGAAAATATGAGGAAATTTTAATCTTAGCTGGGGTAACTCGTGGTCGTCATCCAAGTTCAATATGAGCCTGACACCGAGGGCAAAATTATACCTGACTATTGAATAACTAATTCAACCATGAAAAAAAATCAAAATAATTCTATTCTTTTAGAGAAAAAATACTCTATTCAACATTATAAACCATATTTGTTCCCTAATTAGAAATTCATAAAAGAAAAAGTATACTTCTATGGAGAGTAATAAATTGTAGTTGCCTATAGCTTGAAGGTTTACTTTATTCAGATCTTCGGAATTTTAAATAAATATTATAAAATATTTAATATTGGAAAATTTTTATTAAGGACTGGCGACTATATTAAATATATTATAATGTTTATTTAAAATTCAGAAGATCTGAATAATATATAAACCAAACCTTTAAGCAACTACAAAAGTTCTCATTGGGTTTTTCCAAACAAAAAATATTCAAAATGATAAATGAACCATTTTATATATTGATATTTTTTCTATAAAAGTTAAAAGTAGTGGACTTATTATATTCTTGTCACCTAATTATTGACTCGGGCCTCATTAAAGAGATATATTGATAAGAAAAAAATTATAAAATCTAATGTTAATAACATTTTAATTAAATATAGAATTAAATTAAAAAGACAAATATTTTTCTTGAAATTTATAATTCTAAAAACAAGTTTTTTTTTCTGGTTTAGTTTTAGATATAAAGCATTTAGAAAGGAAATTAAAGGGGAAAAGCTCTCACATTTCAAGGTTGAGTCGATCAATGGGGAAACCAAAATGACATGACATATGGATTTAAAGATTTACTCGTCTAACGATAACATAATTGGAAAAATTAACAAATTAATTACTTAATTATTAAATATGTTGGCAAAAAAAAACCTGTTAAATAATAATTAAAATTCAAATTGCGACATAGGAAAGTATTAGCTAATATTCAGGTTGAGAAAAAAACAACTTTCAAATTTTACTTACTCTTCAAAAGATTCGACAGAATTTTTTTCTCGATCCCGTCCGGGAAAGTTGAACCGACAATGGCTTGGTTTTAATATAAATTGTCTTATACAAGGATTATGTTGAAGATTTTGTATGATTTTGACAGCTTCTTGGACAGTAAACGAATCCAATGAATCAAAACTGATAGTAACGTTGCGTAATTTTTTCGACATATTTTCTCTTAAAAATCGACTACGTTCGATTGAGTCGCGATTTGTACCACGGATTTTAAAATGCAACGATTGCCATAACCTTGTTGAATGATAGAAGGCGGTTCGCCATTGACGGCAGACGGAGGAGGCACGGACCATGTCCCGGGGCGAGAGGTAGCTAAACACTTCCAGTAAAATCACGCTTGGTAAATTATTCCAGTATGGTTGTTCCACCATCGTTGTTCTTTTGCGAGTACGAACTTTGACGATGACGAATTTTTTCTTTTTTTATTCCTCAAGCGTTCCTTTTCTTGCATAAATTGATTATGTTTACTGAGTGAAAAACGGATCGAGACTGTTTTTGGTGTTGAGCAGCTGCTCCTCAAGCTACTGAGCTCTGGCGGCGCTTTCACTAACAACTCCAAGATCGTTCCTTTAGTTCTATTCTTTAAATCGTTCTCTGTCATTTTTATAAACAAATAATTTTATCCCAAAGATAAAAACTTAAAATTTTTATTATTAAGATCCAAATTTTTTTAGTTAAAAAAAAAATTATCATCTATCTTGATTTACTTTATATAAAAATTTTAACCAGGATTTTAAGAAATTTGTCAATCCTCCAAATTAAAAAATCTCGTTCTTTTGAACTAGTTCAGCTCTGAACGACCCATTTTGACATTTTGACTACAATCAAGGGAAAAAGAGATTTTTCTCATTTAATCAAAAAAATGTACATTTTAATTAATTGAATACCGATGATTTTTTCATCTGGATACCAGATGGCTTAAATAAAATGCCTGGACCCTAATATATAAAATTCATAAATAACGGTTATCGTAAATGTCTTATATGGCCTGAGCTGCCGAAAAGACAGTGTGAATGTGTGTGGAGTGTGAGGAATCAGAAAAAAGTGAATTAATTGAATAACCTAATATATTCTTTATTTCATCAAAGCCTTTGTTTTCAAATTTAGGGTATCAAATATAAGATATTGGATGAAAAACTAAAAAAAAGACTAAAAGAGAAACAAAAAGAAATGTCTTTCTTAGCTCGGGTAACTCGTGGTCGCCATTCACGAACTTTACAAATTGGGGTCCCTCAGTGTAAGTAAAAATATTTTATATTTAAACCAATATCATTTAGCAAATTCTGTAGGCTTTCCTTGCATAAATTGATTATTATTACATCATTGTTGGATCTGTTTGAAGCCGGCACATATCCAGAAAAAGCTTTTGGGGAAGAGAAGCCAATTTTTCCGCATGAAACCCACCAAGATTTTAGGATACCTGTTTATTACCAAGGCAATTTTAATAAGAGAAAGTAATAATGTGCCCTATGTCTCTGAAGATTACTCTTCTGCAAGTAATTAAAGCTAAAATAGGAATCAAGAGTTGATAGCGAAAACCTCTACTCTGTCTCTGGAGTTGGCAAAATAAGACAATTTTCATTAAAAAAGAAAAATTAATAAATAAAAGACACAAATATCATTTTTGGGCCCCTCATCTCATAAAAAAGATCTTATCTTGGGCATATTAATTTGAAGGTCGGACAAATTATGTGCTCAGATCGGATGCGCATTAGTTTTTTTTTTTTTTTTTATTTCATTAAGTTCTTTTTCGGCAACGAAGGCCATTTAGACCCCGTCTCTAATTATTTCAATTGGATTGGTAGCCAATCCAAGTGAAATAAATTGATCTCCTGAGACGGAATGTGAACCCGCGACCATTGTACAAATGGCCAGCACGTTAACCATTACACCAAGGCCCGAGGGAGGTTAATATTTAAATAGAAGATAAAAAATGTATTTTTTCAATTAAATTTTAATTCTATTTTATTTAAATTTATATTTACAGACGGGAGCGGCGCTTCTTTGCATCTCTGCTTCCAAATATTCTATTCCTGGACCTCAACATATAAAATGTTATTTATAGTAACGAAACGAGGTGAGCGAACAACGATGCCAGCCTTGAGTTTGCGGCTCATATGAAGGAATGAATGATTTTTCAATCCCATGGCTAAATCATTTTCATTTATTCGAATATCCTTCTGTTTTTCTCTCATTGTAATCTTCTTTTATTGTCTTCAAACTTCAAAAGCTGAACTCTCCAGAGATCAAAGACGATGGTAAAGACCAACATTTAATTCTCTTTTTTTAATATTTTAGAAAATATAATAATTAAAATATTAAAATATAAAAAATATTAACCTTTTGTCTTTTGCACTTTTTTTAGAAGTTTGTTTAGTGATTTGAGTGAATTTTCCCTGTTTTTATTCTGGTATATAAAAATGACTCCTTGATAATCTTTTTACAAAACTGACAGCTATTTTATCAAAACCGTGCGTAACCCTCAGAGCCTGATAAGTTATCAGATTTCATGAAAAACAACTCCTATCTCAAGGCACTTTGCCAGTAAAATTTTTAGTTGGGTGGGTGGGGCCCAACAACACAACGTAAAGAATTCTTTTTCTCTGGCAAACAAAATAATTTGATTCATAGGATGTATTCGGGCCCATTTTCTCATGATGAGATAAATTTGGCCATGTTGGGGAAAAGACATTTCCTTACTTTTCACCAAATCTTCTCATTTACAAATTATATTAATAAAATGATTAATAAGTTAGTTCATAATTTGTTTTTCCTAAAGGTTTTTTTTATTTTTTTTTTAAGGTTAAAAAATTGGAGCGAACGTTTGGGTGATGATATTTGGGAACTTGTACGAAGAGGAACTCGACGGGATGAACTTAAAAGTGTAATTAACAAGTATATTCTTTCAACTATAGTTTGAAAAGAAGAAACTCGATGGCTGATGTGATAATCAACAGAAGCAGGAGGATGTAGGCACCCAGCGTGAAATAAAAAATCTTATTTAAATTTCGTCAACATTTCGGAACGCAACGTTCCCATCCTCAGGGCGATAAATTACACTATTCTGCATGAAAAAAAGCCCCGAGATAATTCCATCAGATTCTTAAGTAAAATGACCTGCTGAATCCAAATATGACCTCCCGTTTTACCCAACCACGTACCGTTTTCGGGGGACAGCCCCCTACCTATTTCCACCCCTTTTCGTTAATCTTAGGGCCATGAATTAAATTTTGGAGGGATGAAAAAGAATATTTTGCCTTAACACTTCTTCAGAAGTTCTAAAGAGGTGAAAAGATCAAAAAAATGAACATTTGGTTCCAAGGGGGGGGGGATGTGGGGGGAGGATTTTGTCCCTTAAATTGCAAAAAAAATCATTAAAAATGATCGGTTTTTTCTGTTATTTTTGCACTGCGAATCAGGTGTAAGCGATTCCGAAGCCCCCGCAAGAAGATGGAAGTTTCACAGTTCCACGCTGCATAGTCGGTCGAATTAGCAAATATGCAGTTATAACTATCTTTTTTTTTTGGCGGATCTTTACAAATTGAAAATTATATATACACCTTCTTTTGTCCTTCAATATTTGGGAATTTGACCAACTGTGCAGCGTGGAGCTGTGAATCTTACATCTTCTTACGAGGGCTTCGGAATCGTTCACACCTCGCCCGCTTTATCCTATATATTTAATTTTTGTTGAGGGATATCTTGAGGAAGGTTGAGGGAGGCCTCTTAGCTGGAATATGTAGAAAAGCAGTGAAGAAACTGCGAAAAAAAAAAACAGAAAAAATCGATCATTTTTAATGATTTTTTGCATTTTAAGGGACAAAATCCTCCCCCACATCTCCGCTTGGTACCAAATGTCATGCTATTGAACTTTTCACCTCTCTAAACCTTCCGAAGAAATATAAGGGTAAAATATTCGATTCCTTTTCATCCCTCCAAATTTAATTAATGGCCCTAAAATTAACGAAAAGGGTTAGAAATAAGTAGGGGTTTTTGTGTTAAATGGGCCTCAAACATCAGCACTGGCCAAAATTGAAAGACTGAAAAAAAAAGAAGAAATGAAGAGAAGAGCCTTTCAATCTTGGATTTTGATGATGTTTCTGGCCTATTTAAACAAAAAAATACAGCCCAGGCACCTATTACAATTCTCTTATAAAAACCTTTGTCATCTAATTATATATGCAAATTTTTATTTTATTTTTGTATGAATCACTATCTCTCCTAAGCAACATTAACAATTTATCTTCCTGAGGGTGAGAAATTAGATTTTTTATTCCCCCCTGGCTGCCCACATCCTCCTGCTCCTATTTAGTAGTAGTGTTATTATAATGCAATTATATTTGATAGATTAAGATTATTCGCATTTTTTCAATTTGAAATGAATATTTAAGATGAATGTTCGAATGTTAAATAAAATTTTCACTGTACTGACTGCCCCATGACTTTTAAGATTTTCACTATTGCCCAAATTTCTAAGGGTGTGAATTCCCAGGCAGCTTTGCCCTTAGAACAATAAGATTTTTTAGGGCAACTCCATCAACCCCTTAGAAAAATATGTCTTCAAATAAAGTAGATTGATATGTTATAGGTCCTTTATGTAAAAACTAAAAAATCAATTTTGAATTTAGAATAAATACGTTTCACTTTTAATTTTTTTTTCTATTTTTATTTTAGCGATATATGACTCAAAATACAAGGATATTAAAAAAGGATGGAAGACAAATGGTTCGAGAAATAGTGAGTTCATTGTCCACAATGATGCAAAGAAAAATTGATGCTGTTAGAGTGAGTTAATTAATTAAAGTTGATATTAATATTTCAAACTTTGACTGATTGGAAGAGTAAAAAATATGGAACCAAATTGTTTTAGTGTTTGGTGTCAGCGGCTGAAGACTTAGCAGAAGAATTTAATAGTACAGAAATTATAAATGTAACAGTAACTTATCCAAATGCAGAAAAATCAAGAATATTAGGTCGTAACTATTCAGAAGAATTAGAAGCAAAATATAATGAAAAATATCCAGAATTCTCTTTGGAAGAAGAGCAAGAGCATTTTTTCGGTATCCCGGTTAATTTAAATCATTCTGTTGTTCATGTTCCAACCAGTGTCTATGATCAGTTATGGAAAGTTAAACAAGATCTTGCCTGGTCTGAAGGTTTAGATGAAGTAAGTTTTGCTATAAACATAAAAATATTGAGATTTTTTTTTATAGTAAAAAATCTGAATTATTTTGTTACCTAAAATAACAATTGCAAGTTTGCTCTTGTATTAGTGCAATTTAAATAAAAGCAAGCCCCAGGTGTGGCATAGTAGGTAGCGTGCCTACCTCCTATGCCAAACGTCGCGACGGTTCGGACCCAAGCAGTCCGATGATTTTCATCTTAAGTCCATCGTTGGCTTATCAGATGGCTTAAATAGGCACAATGCCTGAACACACAATAGACAACTTTATGCCTATTAACGGTTATACGCCAACGAGTCTTAAATGGCCAATAAGTTTGTCCGAAAAATCTGTTTCGAATTTGTGTCCAAAGTGTGTTCATTTGCTGCACCTGTACTTATTCTTTTCATCCAAAAGTCTGAATTATTTTGTTACCTAAAAAAACAATTAAATTATTTCTCTCTTTTTAGTTCAATTAAATAAAAGCATTTTTCTTTAAAGTTTTTTTTATAATATTTTTTGAACTCTTATTTTATAATTCTAATTATTTTAGATATTTATTCAAAATCATCTTTCTGATCCAAATTTATCTTGGCAATATTTCGGAATGTCAAGAGGACCTATGCGAATTTTTCCTTCAATAAAATGGACCCAAGAAATAAATACTTATGATTGTCGAACGTCAGCTTGGTATATTCAAGTGAGATTAAATTGTAATTTATTTATATATATTGTAAAGAAGCTATAATTTTCGTTTTTTTTCCACAGGCTGCCACATGTACTAAAGATGTTGTAATTCTTTTGGATAATTCAGGCTCAATGACGGGCAAACGCAATGCTTCAGCTAAGCTAACTGTTGGCGATATTCTTGACACACTGAGTAATAACGATTATGTTAATGTATTGACTTATAGCGACGATGCTGAAGAAATTATTCCCTGTTGGAGAGATATGCTGGTCCAGGCAACGCCAGAGAATGTTATGGTAATTGGCGAATTTGTGCTGGCCAATTTCTATTGAATCAAATAATTTGAATATTTTTCAGTTATTTAAAGAAGCTGTCAGAGTTGCCAAACCAGATGGATATGCTAATCTTACTTTGGCCTATATAAAAGCATTTTCATTGCTGGAAAGGTATAGAGAGCTACGAGGATGTCTCAATGAATCTTCTGGACTAGAATGTAATCAAGCGATTATGGTTGTAACGGATGGAGTTTCTGGAAATACCACTGAGGTTTTTAGAGAATGGAACTGGCTTGAAAATGGCACCATTCCAGTGCGTGTCTTTACATATCTTACAGGCTGGTATCTTTTTATAAAATTGAAATACGATTTGTTGCTAATATATAAAATTTCATTATTATGGGAGTTTTTAATTATAGACCACATTTTGTATTCATTATTTATTAAAAATATAAATACAAATGTGGTCTATAATTAAAAACTCCCATAATAAAATAAAATTTCTTAAAAGATCATCTGTTTCTCAAATATCTGATCGTCTCTGTTTCAAAATCTAGAAGTTTAACACAAACTGACTTTTTGTTTTAAATTTGTTTTAAAGACTGTTTCGGTATCTAAAGCCATTTAGACCCAATCCCTATTTATTTCAAAGTAGCCAATTAATTTGGAATAAATTTGAAATTCGGGAAGCGAACCCGGGACTCCTGGCACGAGAGGTTAATGTCTTTCTGAGGCACAGGTCACGAGCAAACTGACTTCATTTTTTTTTTTTTTTTAGATAATGTCAGTTAATATGACCAATAAAACTATAGAATTCAGGAGACGTAGGAATAAATATTATAACAATATATACTAGAAGTTTTTTTCCTATCGCAGGTTTTTCAGCAACAATTGAATAAAGATTAATCTATTTTTTGGTGAAAAGTTATTTATTTTTGACGACCAGCCAGCGCTAATTCTCTGGTTTCGGCCACAGAGGGCTATCGTCAGGTCTAGGAACAAATTGTAATATCGACAGATTTGTTAGAGTATAAAAATTTTTGCACTATTGATATTACAATTTGTTCATAGACCTTACGATAGCCCTCAGAGAATTAACGCTGGCTGGTCGTCATAAATAAAAAAATTTTCCCCAAAAAATAAAGCCATCTTTATTCAATTGTTGTCGAAAAACCCACACTAGGAAAAAACTTCAAGTATTATTGCAATAAAACTATGATGAATAGTTTTTTGAGAGATTTTACTTGATCTTTGTCAGCATGTGCACTTTGTTTCAATGGGGGGTGTTGGTGGGGGGGGGGGGGGTCTGGGGGCCCCGCACACCCCCTTTTTTTTTTTTTTTTTTAATTAATTAAAAGACATTTTTTTTTTTTTGAGAAAAAAAAAAAAAAAATTAAAATTTTAAATTTTTAATTTTTTAAAGTTAAAGAGATTTTTTAATAAAAAAGAAAGAATGTATTTTTTAAATGGGGGGGGGGGGGGACTCCCCCCCCCCCCCTTGTATCCGCCCTTGGTTTCAATGTTCACCCATACCATCTTCACCAATTTCCATAAAATTCCAAGTTTTTGAAATTGATGGAGAGAAGTAATAAGTGTCTTCTGAAGATGATATGGGCAAACATCGAAACAGACTGCACATGTTGACAAAGATCAAGACAATAAAAAACAATTCATCATTGAGTTTTATAAGTCAACATAGGCTTAGAAATATTATTTTGTTTTCTCATTAAAAAAGTAAATTTAATAAAACTTGCATAATAATAACACTGGGGGTATATTCCCCTGCAATGTTTTAAATTACAAGTCTAACGTCACCACCATTTCCAACTACTAACACATTTATATTAATCTTATTACTTATTATAATGAGTGTACATTTCAGGTTTGGAAGTAACAAAAGTGCGAGAAATCCAATGGATGGCTTGTCTTAATCGAGGTTATTATACTCATATACATGATTTCTATGAGAGTAGAGAACAAGTGTTAAAATATATTAATGTTGTTGCCCAGCCACTTGTTCTGCAAGCACATCAACATCCGGCTGTCTGGACACATGCCTTTGTCAATGTCGGAGATCCAAAGGTATTAATTATTTATTATTAACACTAATTAATTATTATGCTCACTAGGGTGGGCCGGAAAAAACTCATTTTTTTTATATCGAAGTTGTAATAGCGCAGAAAAGTTGGCGCGCATAGAACCTAAAGTTTGACAAAATAGGAAAAAAAACTTCATTTTTGCTATTATTTTTTTCATTTTTGAATTTGATGTTTTCGTAATGTTATAGTTTGTAACGTCTTCAAAAAGAGCCTAAAAACATTGTGTTTTAATTTGGTTTAGATCATTTAATATCTTCCAGTCGCGCATAAAGCCCCGAAAATTACCAAAATAATGAAAAAGTTACATTTTTGTGAGTTTTTTTAATATCTTTAATATACTTTTTTAACGTAATAGGCCTAGTAGTTAGAGTATTTTTATTTTTGAACATTAGAACATTGTGTTATATTATGGTGTGAATTCAAAAATTTAAAAAATAATCGCAAAAATGAAGTTTTTTTATATTTTTGTCAAACTTTAGGGCCTATGCGCGACCGGAAGATGTCAACCGATTTTGATAATTTTTTTTCTTCTTTTTGTCTACTAGGTACCATATAATTCACAACTTGTTCGCGCTATTACAACTTCGAAATAAAAAATGAGTTTTTTCGGCCCACCCTAATGCTACCAGCGCTCACCCAAAAAGACCAGGCCCAAAAATAAAGATAGGATTTATCAAATTTTATATATTAAATAACAACGAACAGAATGCAGCGTAAAATGTCTAAATTATACTGCAATGGCAAGCGAAAATAGGTATTAAATCAGAATTTTCTTCTATTTTAATAGGTTTCAACTCCATTAGTAGAAGCAATGGGAGGAGAACCTCAACAAACACGTTTGGGTATCCATGAATTGACAATATCGAATGTACCCAGTCGATATCAAGAGGACCGTAAATACTGGCAACAAATTGTCACATATGCCGATAGGGATGATGTTGATGTCAATTTTGTTGAATATCGAATGATGACAAGCGTATCTATGCCGGCTTTTGATAGAAAAGGTAAGAGAAGAAAAAAATCTGTTATTAGTAAATCTCATACCAGAAACCGGTCCTGAAAATTTGTTTTTTTTTTTTGGGGGGGGGGGGGGCATGGAAACTTTTTGAGACATCTTGGGGCGGAAGCCCTATAGGACCAGCCATCCTTCACTGGGGGGAGGGCATAGGGAGCCACTATCTTCCGGGGATGGGCCTGGAAGGCCCAATAGGGGGCACCTCCTAGTTACGCCCATGGTGATCGGTTGGTTCGTGTGTTGGCGAGCCCCCGCCTGACCGGTCGGGCCCAACTTGTCAGTCACTAGGGCAGTCAAGATCGGCCCGTGTATAGGGCCCTTATATAGATAGATAATATGCAAATTTTTTTTTTTTTAACCCCCCCCCCCACCCCCCCACCCGCCACATCTCTCCAATTGTTATAAATTAACATGTTTTGTTTAAACTTAACATATTTTTCTGTTTCAAAAGCGAATCGTCCACCTGGTGTGAACGAATCCCGAGTTGCTGATCTTCTGGGGGTAGCTGGAACTGATGTACCATTAACAGAATTTTCCCAATTGATGTTACCCTATCGAGTTGGAGTGAACGGATGGGCTTTTGTCATCAGTAATATCGGCTATGCACTTTTGCATCCAGACTTGAGACCTGTTGTAAGTTTCTTGCTTCATTCCTTTGTTTTATTTATTTATTTTAATAATGAATAATGAAATGATTAATAAATATCTAATAAATATAGTTTTATTTTTTTTCTTTTAATGAAATATATTTTAAAAGAGATAAGATTTTTTGTTCTATTTAATAATAAATATCCAGTTAAAGCTTAACCTTTTATAGCTTTCTAAAGAAAGCAAGGTTTAATTTATAAAATTAAATAATTTACAGCTTATAATATATGAGAGTAGATCAAATGTTAAAAAAAAAATAATTTTCTAAAAGAAAGTTCAACAAATGATCAAAATTATATTGAAAAAAGGCCTAATAAACTTTTTTTGAAATTTTTTGTAAAGTCATTTAAATATATTTTTTTTTTTTTTTTTTTTTAGGAAAAAGGACAATTGAAGGTGAATCTAAATTCTGTAGATCTGACTGAGCTGGAATTTATAGATGATGACGAACTTGGTCCTAGAGAGTTTAGTGAAGAAATATTAGAATTGCGAGAAGCTTTAGTGAATCACAGCGAAGGTTCGATGCTTGGACTCTCAATGAAACATCATTACGGAGACATGGTAATATTTATTATTAACTTGATATAATACTAGTCTTCGATTCTGTTTTTCTGTTTGATTCTTATGTGTTTTTGTGCCTTTATTTCAAAAATTAAGATGAAAAAAAAGTATTTTCAAGAAATGTTTTCCTCTAAATTGACTCATTAAAATTTCTTTCTGAATCGTATATATTCAGATTTAAACTTTTTTGGCCCTCATCGACTTTTCAAATTGTATGAAGCATACGCGAATTGAAAGAGGCGCTGAAGCAATCAGTAGAAATATTTAGAAATTGACACCCTTTTTCTTTCATCCAATTATATTGGCTTATATTAATATAGCCGATTGTTTTTTAAGAGACGAGTAGCAATTGATAAAAGGGATATTTTTTTCGCTCCTCTTCTTGGAACGCCTTTTGGAGTTGGAGTTTCCTTGCCTCACGATTATGGTCTCTCAAGAGTGAATCCTGGCGATGCGATTTTAAGATATTTAAATCAAGGTAGCTTTTTATTAAAATTTCATTTATTTTATTTTGAAAACAAAATCTCATCAATATTTTTCAGGCCATACTCTGATTAATTTATTCGAGGGTTCTAATTGGTCACTGCACCCTGATTGGGTTTATTGCCGATATCATAAAGGTCGTACCGACGATAAGGGACATTTATGGACAATGGAAGAAGAATTATTGCATTTTTTGGAAAGAATTGATCCTGATTTTCAATTTCCTAAACAATATGAACCTTTGCCAAAAGATGAAATGATTTTTGACGAGTTGGATAATACTACTGAGTGTAAGTTGTACTCTAGAGTTTTTTAGGGAATGAGTGGAAGAAGTAAAAAAATGTTTACAAAACACTTGTTATATGAAATAATATTTTTTTCTTTTTAGTTGTTAACTGCGAACCTCGTATTTTGGAAGAAAACTCATATTATTGTAAGTATATTGCATTCACAAGAAGATATTAAAATGAAATAGAAAAATTACCATCGTCTAAATAAAAAAATAAATAAATTATAAATAAAAATTCTAAAAAAATTACAAATAAAAATTCGTCTAAATAAACCACAATCGACCAAAAATCGATTCCAATCTTAGGGCAGATTGAGAAAAAAACTCTGCGCTAATGCATACTTTAATAAGCAAATATTTTATATACCGAAAGAGGCAGCATTATGGAAAAAAGTTTATATAAATCCATGTGAGACACATTTACCAAAAATGTTCTTTTAAACCTAATTTAAATAAGTACTTAATAAATAAGAAATTATATATAATATTTAAGATATTATATATATCGCGTATGTGAGCCGCGGAACGGAAATTTATATAATCAAATATTTATTAATTCATATACCCGAAAAAACAAGGGTGTGCCGCCACGGATCCTCCAATTTGATGTCGCTAGAAGACATTAATCACAGCTTTTATGACAAAATTGAGGGCTATTTGTTTTTTTGACACCGCATGGTCCTGAAGAAGGAGTCGTTTTGGCTCCGAAACGTCGACTTATAGCGGGAGGAATTAATCCAAATAAATTGCCTGAACATCAGCTCCGGATTTTATTTATTCATCCTTCTTTAAAAAATATTCTTTGAGCTCTCTTTAAAAATATAGATAAAGAAAGTTATTTTTTCAGGTGATAAAGATCTTCTTCAATTACTTATATTTGATGCTAAAGTTACCAAAGATTTATTCGAAGGAGAAGAATGGATTTCAACAGACCCTGAAGAGTAAGTGTAAATTAGTTCTATTCAATTATCATGATTTTTTATAAAAATGAATGTTTAGGGAAGAACTCGCTGATCGTTATAATGTCACCCTCCGGTTTGTAGCCACTCAAAGTGGATTAACTCGTTGGCAGTATAAGAATACAACTTATGAAGACAATGCAGGACCTCTGTAAGTTTAAATGATGTGTGTCTTTTACTCTCCAAGTCTTATTTTATTCATTTCTTATAGGGAATTTGGTCAATTACATCCAAGGACCATTGACGAAACTTGGTACCGTGCTGCTTTATATCAAGGAGAACACACACGAGGTCAGGGCTTAGGTGAGACTGTCGTCATAAGTCGAGCTGGTGTCGCCGATGTCTTGACTGCAGCTGTAGCTATGTTCCCACCCCTGGAAGGAGGTCTCACTGCTGTAGCAAGTGTCGTCGGCATGTGGCTTTCAAGGGATTCGCTTGAGTCTCATTTGCTTGAAGCGCTTCCCTGTCAAATGGAAACGGTCGATTGCTTTTTGCTTGATCATAGTGGTTATATTCTAGTCAGCGAATTCGAGAATGACACGGTAAGTGATTATTTGATTAGGTGAGTCCATAGCAATTCAGGCAGGGGGTTTCTTCATAGTCACAGATATAACATATGTTAAAATTCAGGACAAATTAAGAGACCCGTATTTTTTTTTGTTATGCCTAAAAAAATTTTTGACCCGAGATGCCACCTCGAGGGTCATTTTTCACGTGAAAATTTTGGCAAATTTTTAAAATGCTTATATATCTGGAACGGTTCAAGATATTTTTGTTGTTCCCTTTTGTTTCATTTGAAAGATAATAATTTACTTACTGATTCAGATGATACTCCGGATGATGAGGCAAAATTTTCAACTGTTTATAAAACCTGTCAAACTCAAAAGCGGAAGTTCTCCTTTCATTGCATGTAGAACTCTTTGGTACGAAGCAATTTTTTTGAGTTTTCAAAAAAAAATTCAAATTATTACCTTTCAAATGATACAAAAAAGGACAAAATATCTTGAATAGTTCTAGAGATATTAGTATTTAAAAAATTTGCCAAAAAACGAGGTGCCATCTTTGCGATCTGTATTTTGGGTCAAAAATTTTTTGGGGTCTCATAATTTGTCCTAAGTTTTAATAACATATATTAAATTCAATAATATCTGAAACTATGAATGTGAGATTTTTTATTTACTTGCCTGAATTGAAATGGACTATGGTATACCAGTTTCATTTTCAGTTATAAAAAAATATCTTATCTTTTGCAATAGGTAATGGAGCAGGCAGCCAGGAAATAAGCTCTTGAGTTTCATTTCGTAGAGGCGGGGGGGGGGGGGCCAAACCCCCCCCCCAATCTCCCCCGTGGGTTATTTCCTGGCTGCCTGCTACCTATTGATGAAATACAATAGCCACTTCACAAATTGTCAAATTTTCTCTTTTTTAGGGCCGTTTCTTTGGAGAACTCGAGGGAGCTATAATGCGAAGACTTGTTGATGAAGGCATATACCGCCATACGATTGTTTACGACTATCAGGCTATTTGTTTTGAGTATTTCCCCAGAGCGAAGAGAATGAGCGTCGCTTCACATTTACACTCATGGACAACTTGGACACATTGGGCCATAGCTTGGCTTAGTTGGTTCGTTCCAACCACAGTTTTAGCGCCATTGCAAATTCATTTGCCACCATTTGGAGTCAATGCTGATAGCCCTGGTTAGATGATCTTTCTATCATCAACATTGTAATTTATCATTAATCATGTTTATTATTTTAGAATATGTTGATTATGATGATAGCGACGAGTTTCATCCTAAAAAACGACCTGAATCCGAAGAGGAAGACCAACCTACATGTAAATGATATATAACATATATGTAAATTTCATTATTATTAACTTTTTAATAAACTTTCTATTAAATTTTTTAGCACCGCCGCCATCAATAGAGCGCAAACGACGACTTGACATGCATGATAATGTTCAGGATTTTGATCGTACGTGGCGAGGATGTGACAAACAAATGGACTTATTTCAATTGCAACCTCAGGAAAAAGTCGATGGTAAGAAATTTCCTGTTTTCAATTAATAATTTTTAATTATGCCAAGTTTTTTTTTTTTTTAATTTGTTGAAGGTCTTTTTTCAGCATCTTAGGCCTTTTTTTTATTTTGTTTAAACGAAATAAATTTTGAACAATAACTAACTCTGTTCTTTCTTAAATATTTTGTTCTTACGCTAATACTTTCTCTCTATAAATATAAATAGCCTTTGAGGTGAAAGTTGTGGATGTGGATAATTAATAAAGGATGAATGGAGACAGATGCAGCCAAGAAAAAATGCTGCATCTGCCTCCAAACAACCTTTATATAGGAGCCTTGCCGGGCCTCGAGACTGTATATTAAAACGCCCCACACCCCAAAAAAAATCAACATCAACATCCTAATTTATCATTAATCATGTATATTTATTTCAAATGATTGGTAGCCTACCAAATTTTTCTCACGGGAACGAATCCGGGATCCTAGGTACAAGAAGCTAGTGTCCTCTTTGAGGCACGGGTCACTGGTTTTTGCAAAGTTAATATAATTGTAAAAAAATCGAAATTAAATGATTTTACCAAAATGAGGACCCCTGAAGTATTTTTTATAATGATGTATGTGTGTGTATGTATTTCTTTCACGATAACTAATTATTCAATCGTTTTGAAATTTTGCACTAGCCCTCAAAGCCACACATGAAAAGCTTTTGACCATTATTGGAAGATTATTATTCATTAATAAACAGTCAAAATTCAAAACATTTTTATTTTACCTCTTGATTTACAATTATTTTGTTAAATTATAGATGGCGAAGAAGAGGAGTTGGAAATAGATCCTGGTTGCGCTAGGCCTTTCTATGCTCGGCGTATTCCTCATACTAGTCTCCTTCTAGTCGCTGTGGATATGGAATCGAGTCCCTGTTTTGATCGTTTATCACCTATTCCTATAGAAGTGGATTATCACGATAATGAAACTCATGAATGCCATAAAATTGGATTGAATTTCTTGCCACATCGGAATCTTCCAGGCTGTTTCTCGCAACATCCTCTTGTAAGTATTCATCACAAACTTTTTCCTCTCGGACCACATATCGTCGGTCCAGTACAAGACTGGATCGCTTTTTTTGAGTTTGATTACCGTAAACTCCAAGATGATCCTTTCTTGGTATAGTCAAAAAATCTTAAGATTACAGGAAAATAATTTTCGTTCCAAAATACTTTCTGTGCGTTCATTGTTGAAATTAATATTTTTTCAAAACGAAATATTTTGAGAATTTATTCTAGTGAATTGGGGATTTTTGATTCGAAAACACGATATATGTCGTAAAAAGAGCAAAATTTTTATTTTTTTTATTTTAGGTCTTTTTCGGCATCGGAGGCCATTTTAATTTAATTTTAATTTATTTCAATTTAATGGTAGCCAATTAAATTGAAATAAATTTTTGTCGCATGAGATGTGAACCCCTGACCTATAGCGCAAGAGGCAGAAACTCTACCACACTGGCCGCATGTCCTTAAAAGAAGGAAATTTAGAGAAATTGGTTGATGTTCATTGTTATAAAAAAAATAAAAATAAAATATAAAATGTGACTCAATTTGTGATAAAGCATATTTTTACTGTTTATTATCCCTTTATTGTGCACTTTTGGTTATTTTATAGTGCATTAATGCATGTATATTTTAAGGTTTGATTGTGTATGAACATCTCTAGAAATCAGTAAATTAGTATATTCTTGAAGCACTGTACAATTTCTTTAAATAACTCGGACACCTTGTATATAATTTTCAAGATCTATTCATTTAAATAAGATATTCAATGAATACCTCAATTCAGATTTGACTAAACATACACATTTGTTAAATATTATTTTATATAATCGAACTGAAAGATATGATTGACAAATAATAATGAAACGAAAAAGAAATTTGAAGAGATTTATGCAGAGGAACTTTGACAGATGAAACAATTGAATCCTACTCTCTTTAGAAAATAGAATTCAAGGCGCATGCTTTTATTCTATCCTAATTAGGCCACGGAATATTATTTAGACTCCTACACAAGAGGCGGACTCTGCCATTGTGCTAAGGCTCAAGGACAAGCAAGAATTTAAAGATAGTTTGAATGATCTTTTTGATATGTTTACATTCAAATGCCCCCTGCTTTGTATCATATTATAACGAATGCAAATTTACATTGACATTTCTTTTCCCTAGCATCAGAAACCTCAGCGGAAATAATAATAAATTGGACAGCTGTTTTATTTCAAATTAATTTTAATTGACCTCCTCTGATTATTTATTTGTTCTTTTAGGAATCGGAGATTACAGCCTGCGGGGATGCAAACCGTCTTGTTCCATTTGGCCAACTTGTTCCTTGGATCACTCTTCTTTTTGCTATCTTTTTCAATTTATTCCGGCATCTCTTCATTTTAAGATAAGATATAAATGTAAATTAACGAAACAGGACATTTATTATTACCAATATTTATTTACCATTCCACTTTTTTCTTCCCTTTTCATTTTTTTCTTTTAGATTATAGTATTTTATTTGTTAATTTTTTTAAATTAAATTTAATTATTTTGCATTTGGTAAAAATACTAGGAAAAAATTAATCTTTTTTTGGACTATAATTTTATGTTAGTTAATAATTTTCAAAACATATTAATATTTATTAACTCCATCATTCGAAAAAAGTAGCCAGCGTTTGAGCCACGGATCTGTCGATTTATACTTAAAATGCCCTCCTCTACTACTGGGTACTCGAGTATTAATCCACCATAATGCTTTTGACCACACTTCATGGTGGAATAATATTTGGTCTTAGGGTGTTGAGTACAAGTCGACATTGTTTGATTCCTGGCGTTCTCTACTTTTTTTTTCGGTTATTTGAGTTCATAAATTTTAATTGTTTTAACACATTGTTTCACAGAACCCAATTTATTATTTGATTTCATTTGTCACTTACTCTTATAAAAAACTTGATTCCCCAAAGCCCTTTTTAGTAAAAAATCAAACATTTTCTCTCTTATCATAAATTTCATTCATATCATAGATTAATCATCAGAACGTTAAAAAATGTTAACAAAAAAAATTTGTTAAATTAATTATTAAGATTATTTATTATGAAAATAAATAGAAATAAAAATTTTTTTGTCTTTTATTAAAGAATATTTTTAAAGATACCCTAAGTTTCAAATGAAATAATATATTGAAAAAGTCTGATCCACCCTCCGCCAAAGCGTGGCACCTGGTTCGAATCCAGGGGGTGCAATTTTGCCCAATCTTAAGAACAAACATATCTCGCAAATTCGCTATTTTAAACGATTTATTGATTGGCTAATGAACAGTCTATTTAAGCATTGATTGAAAAAATTCCATCCTTTTCAAATAAGGCTCTACCTAGATTGAATTTCTTTCAACTCTCCAAATATTGATTTCTGGTGTACCGAAGTAATTTGAAGAAAAAATCTGCAATCATTGGGACTTAAATTCCCTATTCTCATTCATATACAATCTATTATTAATTTTGAAATGATTCAACTCGCTATTTAAAGAAGCAAATACAATAAATTTTAGATAATTTATTTTCAGAAGGCTCAACGATAAGTAAATCTCCTTAAATCAATAAATTACGCAAGCAGAAACGCCAGATGTTATTCATTATTTGCTCTAACTTTTTTAATCCCTTTTTGATTACAAAAATATTTTTTTGTATTTTTAAATTTTGATCTTCTTTTGTCTAATCCTTCCCTCTTTTGAGAAATCCTTGAACCAAAAGACGATCAATCAAATGCGACTTGCGCATTTGCGAGTTTGCAAATGAAGCTTGACTTTGAATGAGAGAGAGAAGGGGGTATCAATGGACTCTAATCGAACTAGAGGGGGATAGGTAGGAACGAGTACTGCAGAGGAGGAGGAACGTGTAAACCGCGCTGCGCCTCCTGGCTCATCGATCCCCTCGACGTTGTCGTTGTCGTTGTCGTTACGTCTCGCCAATGTGTCTGTCTGTCCGTCCGAAATCTATTCCCTCTCATCTATTTTCAAAAATTTATATCAATTAGACAGAAGGATTTTTTTTTTGTTTTGTATTTCAAATGCCATCCAGACAGACGACATCATCTTTGCTCTTTTGGAGCATTTCTCTACTCGTGTTCTCTAACGCAGCCGATTCTGCTGATATCCCAGAGTAAGTTCAACTTTTTTTATTATTATTTTTATTCAAACTGCTACTTGAATTCACCGAGTATATAACAAATAGTATAATACCATAATGTTAATGAATATAGACAAAATTTAAAGACAACAAATATTTACAAATTGACATGTCAAAAAATTTCTAGTGCGAATTCAAATTTGAGAAATTTGACCTATGTCACATTTATTAAAAGAATTTATCCATTTATTTATTAAAAAAAAAAAAAAAACAATAAGAAATTTTTTTAATAAATAAATATTAGATCCGAGTTCTTACTTAATAGGGTCTACATGAAAAAGATTCTAAAAAAATTTAAAATACTAATATACGTATTTTAATAGAATAAATAAAAAATTAACTTAATCACTTATTGATTAAATTATAACTTTTTTAAAGAGATGGGGTCTAAATGTCCTTAGATGCCGAAAAAAATCAAAACAAAAAAATGAAATGAGATTAAGGATGAAAATAAAAGATAAATCCTATTTTTTCTCCCTGTGTATTTGCATGTAAAACAAAATTTCTGTGAATATTTCGGCCGTCCTCAATCAATAAATAAATGTAAACCTAAAAAAATAATAAATTTAATTTTTCTTTTTTATTAAAAAAACTTAATTATGGCCGACATTCACTTAATAGTTTCAAAAAGACCTGAAATAATAATTGTGTTAACATAATAGAAATTTCTTGACTGAGGATGTGGCTGTGTGATGCGGCCGAAATATTCACAGAAATTTTATTTTATATGGAAATAAAAATTGCTAAGAAAAATAGGATTTTTTTTTTTTTAATTTATTTTTAACCAAAAATTTTAAAATGAAATTAAAAATTTTTACTGAGGTGAGGCTTTCGCTACGTAATCTGCCTAAAATATATCAGTAGACGTACTATCTATGTTTGAAAACTGCTAGAGAGATAGATGTATGGAATGGAGTCAGTCAAAGAAAAGTAAAAAACAAATTTATACCGTCGACGTTTCGAGTGCTCTTCACGCTCTTCCTCGGGACAGTCTAAGTCTATTGTTACTAATGTACCATCTGTAACAAATGATACTTAGACTATCCCGAGGAAGTGCGTGACAAGCACTCGAAACGTCGACGGTATAAATTTGTTTTTTACTTTTCCTTGACTTACTCCATTCCATACATCAATATTTACAGCCAGTATAATAGTTATATATTTCAAAAAGTAACAATTTCGACATGAAAATAATTTTCCTTTGATTAATGATTCCTTTTTGATCATATTAAAATAAAAATTGCTACCGATTGTGTAGATTTCCAGAGAAGATAGAGAGACGTACATTAGCGAATTATTAATGTACCTTGATATTAAAATTATATCCCCCCATTAATTTGTTCTAGGAATCAGGAGCTAACTTTCCATTTCCCAAGCGACAAAAATTTACTTCAATTGAATCGAATTGCATTTTATAATAGCCTACGTAACAAAGTATAATATTTATAGAACTATATTTAGTTATATACCAGGGGGAATTCGAGTAATTTAACGGCCCCGAAATATAAAAAAATTGAATTACTTTAATGTAACCCCTGAAGATGAGCGTGACATCACGGCAACAAATTATAATATCAATTTTTTTTTATCTAAATCATCTGGCTGTTCGCCTGCATTAAATTTAATTTTAAAAATCTACATCTAACCCGCACATAATTTATTATTCAATGAATGAGAAATATTGTTTTAATTGTAGGAGTGTTATCCGCGGTTGGGCAGAAAAACTTGGAGCTGATTTATGGACTACGGCCACGTATGTAACACGACGGGATTTTGTAGCAGAAGTATGTTTAAATTTTTATATTAAAAAAAAATATTATGAATTTTTAATTTATTATTTCTATTTTGGTTAGAGTTATAAATCAGCTGAAGTGAAAGAACGCGATGGAGCAAGTTTGGTCGATGATATTGTTCGGGAAATTAGATCTATGATGGATTTAAAAGTATCCGCTGTAAAGGTAAGCAAGAGATGCATTTTTATTTCAATTGAATAAATAAATACGGGGTTTAAAAAGCCTACATTACTCTTCCACCGATTTTATTTAAAAGCTTATTTTCACGCCTCAGTAGAGACCCAATTTAAATAAGAAATTTTGTTAGGCTCTAGCCACCGGCCAAGGGAATTTAAATTAAAAAAAAAAAATTCAAAGCTCATTCATTTACTTCAAGCTTTATATTGAACACAGACAGCACCCACTTTAATGGACACAGGGAGCCTCAAAACGTGGATTTCCATCATTGACCTTGAAACTTTGATATGAATACAATACTTTCTCTTTATGCATGGGCGTAGCCAGACATCTTGTAAGGGGGGAGGGGCAACCATTCGTTATGACGAGAGGGGGGGGAGGGTTTGCAATTAAAATAAACATAGATTATTAATTATTTATTAAATATAATTATAATTAATTATTTTCATTATATAAGCTCATTAAAAAAAAAAATTCCCAATTGCAAAGGCACACGTAGACCAAGTCGTTGATATGGTTGCCTGCTTTTTAGGGGTTAGCCAACTTTTGCGACGTGCGCTCTACTTTATCATCAAATTAATAATAAAGAATAGTGGGAGATTTGAAGAATTTAAAGTGGCTGTTGTATTTAAACAGTAGATAGGAAAGGAGAATGCAGCCAGGTATTGAGTCTCCACGAAATTAAACTCTCTGTTCAGGAAACAGTTTCGGCTTTAATGAGATAAAACCATCCTCAGTCCAATAGTTGAGCTGAAAGCATCGTACAGTTAGTAAAATAATTCATTTATATATGTTTACAAACAATATATACATACAGTATGAACTCAAATAGCGAAGCATTGAGTCAATAGTGGAGTTGTCATAAAGTCTGTATTATTATACATTAATTGTTTGTACAAAAATACAATGCAATGCTTATCAGTAATATATACAGAGCGCCAAGTCAGAGATACAAAGTTGTTTTGATTAATGAAATAAATTCATTCACATTAAATATTTATATTCGATGTGTTAAGCAATGACCTCTTAGTGGGGTCGGTGACACTGAGATGGGATGCCGAAACCTTTTGTTTACATATTAATCGATCAAATCAAGCAGATCCTATAGATAATAAGCCAATGTGAATGCATTGACCCATTGGGCACATTTAATAGTAATATTTATGAAAAAATATAAAATTATTTAAATTCTTTCATATTTTATTTAATTTAGAAGTAAAAATTTTACTATCGCTAATTATTGCCTCAATTTCTTATTCACACACACAACGTGTCTCCCAGGCCATCGAGAAATGAAATATAAAAATTGCTGAGTCCAACACAGTCAGTCTGGAAATTAATTGCTCTCTCCCCCAAAGCCTTGATAAAGCATTTCTCAGCAAACAAACGTTTCGATGTATTATTCACCTGCATGAGAATTTTTGGATTATCGATGTCGAATTTGTGATTGTTTTCTAACGAATGCATGCAAAGCGCAGTGCATGTTTTTTTGCATTTTATGTTACTTCGATGACCCGCCATCCTTTGTTTAATATTACACCCTGTTTGACCTACATAGCCTCTTGTTGGAGGTGGGCAATCTAGACATTTTATAAAATAAACAATATCAAATTGATTGTCAAATTTTGTCAAAATTTACTTCTAAATTAAATAAAATATGAAAGAATTTAAATAATTTTATATTTTTTCATAAATATTACTATTAAATGTGCCCAATGGGTCAATGCATTCACATTGGCTTATTATCTATAGGATCTGCTTGATTTGATCGATTAATATGTAAACAAAAGGTTTCGGCATCCCATCTCAGTGTCACCGACCCCACTAAGAGGTCATTGCTTAACACATCGAATATAAATATTTAATGTGAATGAATTTATTTCATTAATCAAAACAACTTTGTATCTCTGACTTGGCGCTCTGTATATATTACTGATAAGCATTGCATTGTATTTTTGTACAAACAATTAATGTATAATAATACAGACTTTATGACAACTCCACTATTGACTCAATGCTTCGCTATTTGAGTTCATACTGTATGTATATATTGTTTGTAAACATATATAAATGAATTATTTTACTAACTGTACGATGCTTTCAGCTCAACTATTGGACTGAGGATGGTTTTATCTCATTAAAGCCGAAACTGTTTCCTGAACAGAGTTTAATTTCGTGGAGACTCAATACCTGGCTGCATTCTCCTTTCCTATCTACTGTTCAATAGTGGGAGATATATATATATATATATATATATATATATATATACATTTAGCAGTGTTTCTTTATGTATAAATATAATTTTTGCCTCTATTTAAGCGATACGTAGGCTACCTGGAGACGGAAGGACGTCAAGTTTTTTATTCGGCAAGAATAAGAAATTTTAGTTTTTTTTAAATATTTAATCACCTGACTGTCCATCAGGCCTCCTCTTTAATTCCCAAAAAACATTAGCGGTCCCAGGGGGGGGGGGATAGGATATAGGAAGAGGATGGCCCCTCTCTCTTGAGCAGAGAAAAAATTAATACTGTATTATGATATTATTCATACAAAAAAGTTCTTTCTTTAATTACCCGTATTGAATGTGCTACTCCTGAATGTCCCTCCTTGAATGTGCCACTGTCTCTCCATCTTTCCTACCCAAAATAATTTTGGTCCCTTCCCTAAAAAAATTCTTGGGACCGCTTCTGTCAAAAGTTATATAACTAAAGGCCTATTAACCATTTTAAATATTGATCAGATTATCTTTGTATTTACAGAGAATTATGGACGCGGCAGAGAATACGGCAATGTCTCACCAAGATGAAATAGTGCGAGAATTTGATTATTACAATGCGAAAAATATCACAGATCCAAATTATAAGGACGAAGACGAAGAGGAAGAGGAGGACGAAGGAGAAAAAAAGAAAAACCCCAAAGTTGAAATTGTTTTAACACCAAATAAACATTTTTACGGGAAACTTGTCAATACGAGTTTTAGTGCAGTGCATGTGCCGACTAACGTCTATAATAAAGGTATTTTATAATATTTATTTTTTGGATAAATGAAATATGCTATTTATTATTTATTTATTTATTTTTAGCAAAAGATGTTTTAAAAGCGATTAAATGGTCGGAAAATCTCGATTCTATATTTACAAACAATTATGAAATGGATCCCTCTTTGTCTTGGCAGTATTTTGGCTCCTCTTTGGGTTTTATGAGACAATACCCGGCAGTGAAATGGACCACAAGGCCCGTTGATCTCTATGATTGTCGGATGCGTTCTTGGTTTATTGAGGCGGCTGCTAGTCCTAAAGATGTTCTTATTTTAGTGGATAATTCAGGATCGATGACGGGTAAATTTCAATTTTTTCTATATTCAAACAAAGTCCCCTTAATTTTATTTTGACAGGAATGCGCCGTGAAATCGCCAGGCATGTTGTGAATAATATTCTTGACACATTAGGAACTAACGATTTTGTAAACGTTTACAATTTTTCTGATACAATCGATGAAGTAGTTCCATGCTTTCGTGATGTTCTTGTCCAGGCGAATTTAGCTAATATTCGGGAATTGAAACGTGGAATGGAAGAACTCTGGACGGATCGGATTGCTAATTTCTCAGCCGTGCTCAATCGTGCTTTTGACTTACTTCAAAGGTAAAATAGGCAATGTGATTTTATACAAAAATTATTAGTAATCTTGTTTTTTATTTTAAGATACCGAGAAGAGCGACTAGGGGCCTGCTGCAATCAAGCGATAATGTTAATAACAGACGGAGTTCCGTACAATCATAAGGAAATTTTTGAAGAATATAATTGGAAAGAGTTACCATATATGCCTGTTAGAGTATTTACTTATCTTATAGGGAAAGAAGTTCCTGATGTTCGAGAGGTTAGTGTAGCATTGTCATTTTTGAGAGAATTTAACGTATTGAATATCTTAAAGATGTTGTAATTCATGGAACAATTTAATAATAGGACCTGCCCCCCAGAAGTCTTGTGCACCTCCACCAGAAAGCTCCCTGTCCCAAGAAAAATTGAGAAAATATAGGCCTTTCCAGGCCCACCGGAGGCAAATCCTCTAGTTACGCCCATGATTGGATGCCTATTGTATATTACTGGTAAACGAATTTGGAATTCTCTCCCTCTCAACAAAAACTACAGCCTTGAAGATAGTTACCAAAATAAACGCTAGTGGCAACACTTACCCAGTGCGCCTTGTAGTTATGCAAAATCATTCAAAAAAGAGAGAATTTATGCCTAGTTTTTAGGGGCTCATATATTCATATTGTATATTAGCAGTTCAAGAGTCTGATACAATATAATTAACAAAAATAATTCATAAAAAACTTATTTTAATAAATTTGATGTTATTTTTTATTCAAATTCAAATTTATTTAAAGAATCAAAAGAAGACTATCATAACCTCCTCTCTCATCCTTGCTCTCTCATACCCTACAATTTGCCATCCCCAAGCAAGGGCGGATCCAGAGGTGTTTCTCGGGGGTAAACTGGTGTGGGCGTATATAGAAATTTTTTTCGGGGGGGGGCCTGTTCTCAAAAGTTTTTCTACGAAAAATTTTGTTTTTCGCGGAACCAAAAAATTTTTCATGTGCCGTTCGCGGAACCAAAAAATTTTTCATGGCCGTTCGCGGAACCAAAAAGTTTTTCGTGTGCCGTTTGGGGAACCAAAAATTTTTCCCAGTCGGAAAAATATTTTACCTTTTTTAGAGACACTAAATTTTTTCGCCCGCGGAACCAAAAATTTTCCATGTGCCGTTTGCGGAACCAAATTTTTTCACATGTTCCGTTTGCGGAACCAAAAATTTTTCATGCTCCGTTCGCGGTTTCTAAAATTTTTCCCGTTTTTCAAATCTCGGGGGGGGGGGGGTAATTACCCCCTTTACCCCCCCTGTATCCGCCCTTGTCCCCAAGATAACATTCTGGGAGCACTACTGTTGCAGCAAATGACATCGATTTATATATTTTATCAATTTTTAATTTAATTAATTTTGGAAAGAGAATTAATCTTCAGCTCTATTGAACTCTAGGAGATTCAAGAGAGCTGAATTTCATTCATGACAGGGGCGTATATAGAAATTTTTTCGGGGGGGGGGCCCGAACTGAAAATTTTTTTTTTAAGAAACTAAATTTTTTTCACACGAAATTTTTTGCGGAACATTTTCCGCGGAACCAAAGTTTTCCATCCTGCGGAAAAATTTGTTGCGCTGATGTCTGTATATCCCTATATATGTATATGTGTTTGGGAAATTTCGGGGGGGGGGGGGCTCGGGCCCCCTCGCCCCCACCCCTTATATACGCCCCTGATTCATGATATATATTTATACAAACTGTATGTTTAATTTATTATGTTGTATTTATGAAATTTTTAATTAAAGTGGAAATTTTTTAGGTGAAATGGATGGCATGTGCTAATCGGGGTTATTTTGTTCATCTGTCGACATTAGCGGAGGTGCGTGAAAAAGTATTAGAATATCTACCGGTAATGGCTCGGCCACTAGTTCTCTGGCGAACGAAACACCCAACAATTTGGACCCCTGTGTATGCCGATGTAATCGATCCAAAAATGACCGATTGGCTATGGGAAGTGGAAGAGTCGGTCGATCAAAAGGCACGATTTCTAAGTTACCAACAAGACAAAATGAAATTTGATACCGAGGAAGAACGAGAGAGAAGATACGCTCAAATGGCACGAATCGTAAGTAAATATTAAATAAGCTTATTTGCATAAAGGGTGTTTTAAATGTCGGTTAATTTTTATTGATAAAAAATAAAAATTGAAATTTATTTGATTATCTAAATAATCTGATTATCCTAGGTTTCAGTGAGCATAATTAAGATGTCAATTCGAGAGCTTAAATGGAAATGTTCAGGGTTTAAATTATGTATTTTGAGATCTTTTAATTAAGGAACTTGAACTTTTGCCGGTTAGATAAAAAGTGGTTCCAGGAAAGGGATGGGGGAAGAAGAAATTTCGAAAGAAGGGAGGAGGGGGAGACGGAAATTGTTGGCAAATAAGAGGCAATAAGAAAATAGAAATAAAAATCAATTTGTAAGTTTACTCTAAAAGTAGGCTATATGTATATTCAGGATATTATTTGCAAATTAAAAAAAAAAATTTATTTTCAGGATTTTATTCACCGAAGACTGTGTGCATTAAAGTGAATGCTTTGACAATTTTTTGTTGTTTTTTGGGTTATTTTTCAGACCTGATGATGGTCATTTAATGATCGAAAATGGATTTAGTAAATCATCAGTGAAATAAAATCCTGAAAATAAAATTCTCTTTAAATTTGCAAAAAATATCCTGCATTTATACTTAAGAAGACAACAAAAGGAAGAAAGCAAGAGCATCCAAAAAATTGAAGCCTCCGATTTTCAACAATTATCGGTAGTTGGCGAAAATCGAAGGCTTTAATTTTTTGGCTGCTCTTGCTTCATTCCTTTTGTATAAATCAACAGCCACTTACTTCAGTGTTTATCTTAAGAAAATAATTTCCAAATTAATTTGAATACATTCTCCTATTGCTCCAATTCACTATAAAAATCAAATATTATTTAGTATTTTTAAAAGGCAAATTCTTCTTCTTTTTTTTTATTCGTTTAGGGTCTTTTTCGGCATCCGAGACCATTTAGACCCGGTCAATTGATTGGTATCCAATTCAATTGAAATAATTTTTGTCGCCTGGGAAGGGATGACAACCCGCGACCCTTGGTACAAATGACCAGCACGCTAACCATACACCAATGCCCGAGGGCAAAGGCAATTTTTTTTAACACTCACACTTTTTTCCATTCACACACACACACACAGTCTTTTCGGCAACTTAGGCCATATAAGACTTTACCAGTGACGGCGCTAGCTTATTCTCAGCGAGGGAGGGGCAAATATACCAACAGGGCAGTCAAAAAAAATATATATAGGCTATACATTAGGGGGGCCGCAAAAAACA
>JAKCPI010028049.1:0-14567 GCA_023213315.1 Euborellia annulipes | reverse complement strand
CATAAAATCGCTGGGAAATATTTAAAGAATATTTGACGAGTGAAGGTGTTACGATTTTTCGTCAAATTTTGTACGATTTGACATGGAACACCTCTATTTTAAATAATTATATAAAACTTTTTGTAATTAATTTAATAATCAATTTAAAATACTATATTTATTTAAAATTTTCTTATTTATAAAAAAAAATAAATGGGAATTTTACGGACGGCTGAATCGCTCCCCCTCCCGTGGATCCGAACCTGCTTCATTCCTACCCTATATACCTTCAAGAATTACTCGTAGGTGATGCGTAGATCACAATCGAAATATGAAAAAATCTCTCATTTTATTTGATTCTCCTTTGAAACAAAAATTGAACAAACTGGAAAATCGGTCCTTAGTTTATCATATTTTTAGTTAAAAATTTTAATATTTTATTATAAAGAAAAAATAATAATTATAATGAAAGGTTTAGATAATTTCTAGAGAAAGGAAATAAATAAAAAATAAATAAATAAATAATCGGAGAATAATGAAATTTTCAAGTATGAATTGTAGGTGAATTTGTAGGTGCTTTGTGTTTTGAAAATTCTGTGCTTGTTAGCAAGAGTTTGTGTTTATTTTTTTTATTCATTTCTGTGTGTGCTTGTTTGCTTTCCAACAATAACAACACATTTCGTGTTAATATTTTTTTTTTTTTCATAAATCATGCATCAAAATAAATGTCTCATCAAATCCAAAAAAATATTCTTACAATCTAAAAACTAAAAATAGAGAGAGAGAGAGAGAGAGATTTGGAAATTTTATTTTGTGTTTTGGGTCTTGTCTTTTTTTTTTAATGATTTTACTCACAGAAAAACGAGTCCTTGTCCAATTTCAGTTCAGATTTTCCCGACGACGCGTTGGCTGCGGAGAAAGAAAAAAAGACAAACGCCTTGCATAAATGAATATAACGCCTCAAATTGTTTGCGTAGTGTGTAGCACAGGCTCAGTATTTATTTGATTAGAAAACATTTTTTTTAATAAATAAAAATATAATAATAATAAATAGGAAGTCAGCTAAGTAAGATTGTGGTTGAATAAAATATGGGTAGTATTTTATTCACCATATAAGCCAACCTATTGGCTGACTTCCTTTATTTTCCAAAATTTATATGCTGACAAACTTATAAGATTTTATAACAAACTGGAAAACTTTTTCAATTCTAGCAGCGAATCCTATTCCTATGGGGCATGAAAGAAGAGATAATTGAAAATTCAAAGGATGAATAATCAATCATGGGGGACAAAATAAACCAGGGGGCCTGCGACCTAGGATAAAGGTAGTCCGCCCGTGGCAAAAGCGTGGAGGTCCTGGTTCGACTCCAGGGAGCGCAATTTTTGCCCTATCAAACACGAACTTATCTCGCAAATTTGTTATTTTAAATGATATATTGACTGGTTTATTGGTTGGCCCTGTATATAATCAGGGATTGGCTGAATATCAATCATTAAATAACTAAATTCGATCCAGTTCAGGATTTGGATTTGAATTAACATCCACCAGACAAGGAAGATTTTGGATTGATAACCAAATTCTCCATAAGAATCTATATCCGGCATTTTCAAAGGACCTGGATCTAAAATCCTTAAAAAAATTATTTAATTTTTAATGACAGAAACTTATTTCCTAAAAAAAAGTCAATTGAATTTCAACGAAGGGAAAAATTTACCCTCAACAGCCCCGATCCCCGACTCTGATTTGGAGTTATTATTATTATTATTATTTGAAATTCCTATCGGGATCCCCGTTTATTTGCCCGAGGTGCTTACGTGCTCGAAGACACACACCTCAAACCCAACCGACCTCTGGCCGTAGCCATCTACCGGCACCCCATGAAGTTACATTATATCCTATCTATAACTCCACCTCCTGCTTTCGTCTCTAGCTTGTGAACTAATAACTATTTCTGGTTCCACCCGGTTCCTTTTATCCAACCTCTTCTATACTATGGAGGATGTCCTAGTTCGAGGAGGGACTTCCTCAGCACCGGCGTGTAGCCTGCTCCTTTAGAAGAATGCATCACTGAGAGGGCATCTTTTTTACGTCCTTCCACAGGGCATCCCGCCCTGTCACAGCAACTCCCTCTCCTCGTAGAGTTGCCTGGGGACTATTGTGGAATTTTGTAGAAATGATTTAATTATTATACGTCTGTACTAATCTAATAATAAAGTAAGAAATAACAAAGCAAAGGTTTTCCATTGTTGTTATTTATTATATAGGCCTAAATTCACAAATAATTTCGAATTAATAATAAAAAAAAATCTTCATAAATGCAAAACCTGTTGATGTTTGTGTATGTGTGTTTATATGTGGTTCTGAATAGTGAGAAATTTTAATGAATAAATTATTAACAAGGATGCATGGATGATTCTCGAAATCTCTCTTTGGTTATCAGATCGAGTTCAAATAAAATTTTAATGAAAAAAAGGGAAAAAGAGAATAAAGTGAATGAAAACTGAATAGAGAGGATAATAAAAAGCGGACAAAAAATAATCCTGAACTATTTTAATAGAAAATTTTCTCAATCATTTTTTCAAGATCATTTTGCCGCATTTATATCTTAGCAAAAATTCTAAGATGTTAGAAAAGTCAAAAATCAATTTAAATCAGAAAATATAATAGATGTGTATTTTAGTCAAATTTTTCATTATTTATTAATATACAAGAATTTCTGCTAGGATAAAAAAGATAATTCGTTCGATATAATAAATTAAAATTTAATTGATTTAGTTTATTTAAATAATCGAAGGAATTACCTAAAAAATTTATAAAGAAATTATAAGTTAATAAATTTCTTACATAGTCCAGCGCTGGCAACTGTCTCTGGAGGCGTTACTGCCCGTTGGCCTGCCCAATGCCAGCCAGGCTTTTGGGATTTATTCAAAAAATGTAATAATTCTTCTTCGGGTGATTGGAACATATGATCAGGATCTGTGTCGTTATGATATTTGCAATAGCTCCTGAAAAAAGAAAATTTATTTTAAGAAAATGCTTTTCTACTTAAATTTTTTTTTTCTCAGTTGATGAGGCTGACTAGGAGATTATTATTGAAAATATATTTATTAAACTAGCCGCGTCGCCCGCCTTCGGCGGGCTTCGCGCCTAGCCGGGGGCTTCGCCCCCCTGGACCCCCTCCAGCTGGCTCGGGCCCGCCTGCGGCGGACCCTCGCCTTTTCTTAATTATGAGAACCCGAGGCGCCCGCCTTTGCATCTATACAGGCGGGCTTCGCCCCCCTGGACCCCCCCGCCAGCTGGCTCGGGCCCGCCTGCGGCGGACCCTCGCCTTTGCTTCTTACTAATGAAAAGAAAAGAATTACTACCTATTCCAATCCAGAGCCTGTTTGAGGATTTGTTTACATTCATGGAATACACAAATGAAAAGAATACTTAAATATTTCTCTATACATTTCCTATGGGAGAAATCGTAACTTTAAAAATTAATAACTCAAAAAGTTATGGGAATTCCGGGATGAAAATAATTTTCCTGTAATCCCGAGAAGGTCCTCTTTATACATAAAAAATTTCATTTCAAAATTCCAACGGGAAGTTGCCTAAATAGAGCGTGACAGACAGACAGACAGACAGACGGACATTAGTGAATTATATATATATAGATTATTCGTATCAATGGCAACCGGAGGACGGGGTTCCACATGCTGAATTTTCGTAGCCACCCATTCAAGTTTCTGCCATGTTTGGTGGCTGTGCTCTTTTGTTCGGCCTCCCGAATTCATTAAATAGTAGGAACCGACCGAAGTTTCGGTTTCGGCCAGTTTCGGTCAAAAATCCTGGTTTCGGCCGTGATTCCGGCTAAAAAGCATCGGAAACCTAAGTTTGAAAAGTGGAACTCGCACACAAAAAAAAAAAAAAAAATCTCGGAGGTGCTTCATGAAGAAAATATTTTAAAAACCATAGAAAAACAGAATACGTATTTGGAACGACATTTTCTTGGGCCACTTATTATAATTTTACTTCAATAATTCTTTTGGCAACGGCAATGAGTAAGCTAGACAGGGAATATTTATTTAATAAATATATTTACCAATCAGGATGCACGGTCCAAAAAAAATCGGGGAAGAAATCAGCTCCCACAATGCCATTAGCGTGCATTCGGCGAACTTCTTCAATCCCATTCACATGATACATCCCATAGAGTTCGGGAAGCGCGATTACAACTGTGAAAGGAGTATTTTCGATTCCTTTAGAGAACAGGTGTCTTTTCCCTCGACCAACTCGGCGCATTCCATCAAAATGATATTTGACATCTAGGGTAATATTTGACTCCTTTTGGTTTACGACATCCCTAAAAAAGTAACAATTACTTTTTCCATCTATTATTATATTTATTTATAGAAATAGCAAGAGTTAATTTATTCAATGAAGACAAGGAGGTTTAGAAAATTTTGTTGCAGATGTTAGTGCAGGCTGAAATAATTTTATGAAAATTATTATCGGATATTTTTATTGAATGACGACTGATTGCATTAATACAGTTTCGGTAAAAATCCACCATCAGCCTTGATTCTTGATCGTTCCAGTTTCGGCCAAGAATCGCCATCACCAGCCTTGATTTTTGACCGAAACTCGAACGGTCAAAAATCATGGCTGAAGATGGTGAATTTTTTACCGATAGTCTTGATTCTTGACCGTTCCAGTTTAGGTCAAGAATCAAGGCTGATGATGGTGAATTTTTTACCGAAACTGCATTAATGCAATCAGTTGTCATTCAATAAAAATCTCCGATTATAATTTTCTTAAAATTATTTCACCCTGCTCTAATACCTGCAACAAAAGTGAGTGAACCTCTTTGTCTTCATTGAATATTAGTATTTATCTTGTATTAACTAAAACTCATATTTCAAGCTAAGTTTTTAAGGTCATTAAACTAAACAGATTTTGTTCAATAATAGAATTGTATAGTATAAAAGTCAGTCTTTAGAAGAGTCGTAAAAATAAATTTTTTTTACCTCCGAAAATTCACTAAATTAGCATTAAAGGATCGGCATGGCTCGTTATCATCAACTAATTCAACTTCAATCATATCAACGGAATTATAAGAGGGCTTTAAAATCCCACGAAACTAAAAAACAAACAAATATAAGAAAATCAAGTGAAGATAAAAAAAAGTATTTATAAATACCAACCACTGGCCGGTGATCGGGATGTATAACAACATAACCATTATTCGTAACAAGAAACGCATAAGCATTCACACCCAACTGTAAGAAACAATTCATAAAATTTAATATGTTTACATGAATGTTCTTATTGATTACATAACTTACAACATGTGGCATCATCAGTTTTTTTATTTCCTCTATTGGCACATCTGTTCCAGCAACTCCAAGAAGATTCGCAATATTTTTCTATACATATCCAGCCAATCGAAAAAAGAACACAAAAATATATCAGATTTAAGCAACTAGAAAATAATTATTTAATAAAAGCTAAGCATATATATTATCCGTTGTAAAAGTTTTACTAGAACAGCAAGTTATTAAAAGCTAGTTTATATCTACAAAGAAAGGAAGCTGCTGCCCTTGAAATTTTTTCAAAGAATAATATATACAAATGGATTTTCTACAGCTCTAGTGTGCAGATAATCAAATTTATTCAAAAATAATTATTTTAATAATAAATAGAGTTTTTACGGATATTGTATCAACAATATATAAATATATTAAGAGATCATCCACACACTCTACAAACTAAAAGATCTAAACAAGAAAATATTTTATTATGATTATACAGAGCTCACAAATTACGAACAATATTCTTTTAAGTTTTTCAAAAATTTCATATATCAAAATACCACTTTTTATAAACAAAAGACATTCCTCATATCTTTATGTGCCTAATAATTAGGATACAATAAAAAAAATAAAAAAAAAATAAAATAAATAGGTAATTCTATATAATATTATTCTTAATTTTTGATCTAAAGGGTAACGAGAATAAAAATTAAAAAAAAAAATTTTTTATTATTAATTTGAAACTTTATTTAAACTGATTTTTAAGAAAACTACTCCATTTTATTTAATAATAAATAAATAAAACATCCATATCCAGATGGGATTTGAACCCAAGACATGATTTAAAAAAAAAATACAAATAAAAATTGAATTGTATAATTATATAAAAAATAGTAGCGGTGGCAAAAATGGCTGGTGGCCTAATGCCAACAGTTCTTTTAAATAAATAAATATAAAAAATAAATTTATTAATGTAGACTATGTCCTTGGGAGCCGGAGAATACCTAAAATTTGCAGATTTGTTGTTTTATTTTCCCTATTGCTAGCATTTTTAATAAAAAAAAAACTGTGTAAACTAATTAATTAAAAAGACCGCATCCCAGTGAATTATTATGAGTATTCAAAGTTTTTAAACACACCCTAGAATTTGAGATCTTAGGATTTAAAGCTACGTTTCCCTCGGAACTATCGTTTAACGATTATTGTTCAACGATAATAGTTGATACCATTTTGTTCGGAACGTGTACGATTGTACTATTTGTTTATTTTTCATCACATAGTTCTATAATAAAGAAAGTTTGTGTTTTTGTTATAGAATGAGTTTAAAAAGACAGTTGAGTAGACGTAAAATATTATTACTGAAATGCCTTTTTGAGCAGATGGAAGATGACGAAATACTTATAGATACTCATGGGATAAAAAGACAAAAAAAAAAACTTATTTATGTTTGAATTAACACCGTAAAAAATGAAGAAGGTATATACCAAAAATTGAACATTTCCCATCTGCGTGAAGACGACAAAAAGTTGGCAGAATTTTTCCTTCCATCTGTTGAACACTGTGAATTCGTGCTGAAGTTAATCAAATAATCGTTGACGACTAACGATTATATTTTTACTTAACTGCCAACAATTACACAGGGAAACAGTGATTTTGTTGCCCAAGTATTTGAAGCTATTTCTGGGTATTTGGGTAGCGCTGATTCCAAAAATGCCAGAGCTATAGAGAAAATTAAATTTTAATAGAAAATGTGCCCTAAAGCTGCTCTTATTTTGAATTATCTAGATTTTTTTAAGGCGACATCCCTTATAAATATGCAGAAATAATACGTATAAATTTTAAGTTTCAGCCCAATTGGATATCATTTAAAGGTGCTTCAAACGGCTAAAAGTTTAGAAAAATCGAATTTTTTTTAGTTTGGATACCCCTAATACGATTTTTCTGATCCCTAAATGCAAAAAACATATTTCTACGATATTCAATAGTTCTTTAGCTTTTCAAAAATCATTCATTAATGAAAATCTGTTAATGATTAACGAAATTATAAACAAAACAGTTATCAGTCGGGTGAAAAAACAATTTGGCTGCCTATCTTTTAGGCGCTTTGCTCTCTCTCTGGCAGTAGAGTTCATAGGAATAAACAAAACTATTTGGATATATTTAACTATTTTGTTCACAATTTCGTAATTACTTAAAATATTTTCACGAATGAATGATTTTTTAAAAGCTAAAGAGAACATCGTAAAAATATGTTTTTTGCATTCGAAGGATCAGAAGAATTGTATTTAGGGATGTCCAAAGTAAAAAAATTCAATTTTTCTATACTTTTAGCCGTTTGCGGCTCGTCCAAATGACCTCCGATTGGGCTGAAACTTAAAGTTTATATGTATTATAAATATCTGCATATTTTAAAAATCGAGGTTATTCAAAGAGCACATTTTCTATTAAAATTTTATTTTCTCTATAGATCTAATCAGAAATAGCCTCAAATACCCAGGCAACAAAAAAAAAATTCTTTTTTGTTCCCCTGTGTTATCGTTAACGACTCTAGCGGCAGTCCCTCGGAGCAAAACAGCTCATAGGAATACAAAGAAATAGTGCTCAAGATTAATCGTTGAACGATAATCGTGAGAGTCGCACTGAGGAAAACGTAGCTTAAATCTTCGTGTACAGAATTTTTACTTATTATATATGCACTAGAAAAATTCAATTTTTATTGAAAATTTGTTTTTGTAATTGAAGTAATAATAATTAGATTCACCTATTGGAATTCCCAGCTATTTAGAAGTCCTTTCTTGCACGAAAACCCATCTGTACCTATAAATTAATATCTATTAAGAATTGGTGGATTTTCTTTTTGTGTATTTTCATTTATTGATTGCAACCAAGTGGGAACAAAGGACTGACTGCCTTGTGAGGGAACAGAATTTTAGGCCAGCTCTAAATTAGCTTCACCCAAAGCAAAGTTCTTGTTTTTAGTTACTTACAGACAATAAATGAAAATGCAGATGAAGGGGAGAGTTAGCAAAAGGGATTTCTTTGGTCATGAATTAATTCTGATGATACGTTGACTTACAGTGAATCATAGTGGCGAAAGTCCGTAATTCGGGAAAAGGCGTTTGAAAGTTTTATAATCATATACATTTCAATAGCCGGGCAAATAATGAATAGGCAAAGAATGGAAATATATTTTCGCCACTTTGCCACTCAAAAGAGAAGAAATTTTAGCAACATTTGGTAGGCTTAACTAAAAAATTGAATTTTCGCCACTATGATTTTCAGCAGACGATATGTTCGTTGATTTTTATATTTTTTAAGACTTTTGGAATCTTAATATATCAAAATTAATTGTTAGCCAAAATATTGAAAAATGATTAGATTCTATATGATGACAAAAAGAAAAAAGTTTCTTTATCTATTGTAGCCATTATTATTAACACCTATCGACGTTTCGGTTTGAATGTGCGAAAGATCTGATGGTACCATAGAAACGTCGATAAATGATAAGAATAAACGCTTGATTAAATAAAAAAACTTTTTTATTTTTGTTGTTTTTATTTTCAACCTGGGTGCCTATCCATCTAAGCGCTGAGATAACCAAAATAATCGCTAAAATGGGGAAGTACTGAACCTTAGATCCTGAAAAAAAATCTATCACAGCTCAAGGAACACAAGTAATCGAAACAAAATTTTATTTCTCCTGTCCCTTGAAACAATGGTAGTTCTCTATTCATTTTCTAAGGAGTCGATAGATTCTCGTCCTAAACGATAAACATCTGTTTTAAATTTAAAAATACCAAAGATATCCCTGTAATTTAAAAAATTTTGAAAACTTTTTACTACAGACATAAAATTCTTAATTTATTTCTTCCTATTATCTATCTGACCGTTAAAAAAAATAAAAAATAGAGCAGAGAAACAGAAAAATGATGGACGGCTAATTTTTAATTATAAATATTCCAAAAAAAAAATAAAAATAAATAAATTTGATAAAAATTAGTTTGAGGATTGGTTAGTAATCTCTATAGAAATTCTTCATGCTTTTCTCACCTTCCCTTGCTAAAAAAAACATGCTTTTTGGATTGGATGTCGTTATCAAATATGCCTTTTATTTCATCATTAATAACCATATCTCTTTTCATTTAAACTTTTAACTAAATTCCAAATCAAAATGCCACTAAATACTACTGAATTATATCTACATAACTATGAAACGAATTGTGAGCTCTGCTATTAAATGCATTTAATGATATAAATTTAGATTAATTTTTTTTTATAAAAATATATATATATATATTGAACACAATTCGAACCATAAATTCAAAAACTGTAAATGTTCTCAACAGTTTATATAGGAAGCTGCAGAATATTCTACAAAATCAGAGCTATATATAAAAAGAATACTTATGTATATATATAATAATAATAATAATAATAAGTATAAGTAATAGTAATATCTATTTATCTAACTAGCCGCCTTTGCTAGTTAAGGGATTTAAAATAGGCTAATAACTAATTTTTCTAATTTTTAATATCTAGTTTAGGAGCCGATCTATCTAGTGAATGTAATGTAACAAATGCTATTAAAAATAGGCGAAGAGAGAAGAAATAAAGAAGATAAAATAAAAAGAGAGATAATAAAAAAAATAATTAAGTCTTGAAGTCGGCTACCTCCGTTGTTTGCTCTACCCAAATCGCTTCCTTAATCAGAATCATTTCGGTGATGTTCTGTAGAGAAAAAATTACAAATAAGGGTTATAGAAGCTGAAGACCATTTCCTGTTTTGATTAAAGACAATTAAAAGGCGATAGAAAATAAATAATACATAGAGAAAATAAATAGAGAGATTGAGAGATGTAAAACAATTAAAGGCTAAATAAATATTTAAAACATTTTTTTTTAAATATTCTTGATTTATCTTTAAAAAATTTATTTGTAAGCCTCAATTGTTTTACCGTCATTCATTTTTTTGCAAATTATTTGTTGAGAAATTCGACGCTGTTTTCTTACCGCACTGTCTCGACGATCAAAAACGGGCATCGCGACGGACGACATGAAGTTATATTCTTTTAAGTAGCCAACGCGTTCTTCCACCTAGATATTTTTTTATATTTTTATTAAAATATGAAAAATTTTTAATGCAGGGTGTTTTAATGCCGCGAGAAAGTTCTATGCTGTGCGACCAGTCATACCAGATTTTTTTTTTTTTTAAATTAACGCCTTGGATTATTTGACCAATAGCAGAGCAGCATTGATGTCACGTGACACTATTGTTTCGTTTGTTCCACACTAGTTGCCGGCGTCGCCACCTTCAGTATGAGCCCCACGGTCAGTGAAGGAGCCTCAAAAAGAAATCCTCTCCGCTCTCGCCTGATTAACAAGCACCCAAGGATGCAATCTCGACAACTGATCCACGATGTCTTTTCTCCACGATTATTTCCATTTTAAAAACGCCGACCTCTCAACCTTATCTTCAATTTCCTAGGTATTTATTTTCCTTTTTAATCCTTTTCATTTTTATTACATAATCGTAAAAAGACGGACTCGTATGAATTAAATATAGAATGAAAATTATTTTATTATTAATTATTTTGAATATGCTTTTTCGTTTTATAAGTATTCTCATCTGTATACAAAATAAAAAAATAATATCAAATTAAAAAGATAATTTAACATGAGTGTGAGTAAATAATAATTTTTTTTCATCAAAATTGATGGAGATGATTCTAGAACTCTCTGCATATGAGAGTGTGGGGATAAGAGTAACTATGGTGTTTTCGTTCTCTTTCTCGGTGCAAAAGTAGCGCCCTACTTTATCTCTTTCTCGCCCATTCATGTGTTGTTGGTTGAGACAAGGTTCCCTTTTGATCGTCGTTCGATTTGTTCATCTTCAGAGATTTATATTTGTTTTCTATTATTAGATTTATTTTTATTCGTTTTTATCAAGTCTAGTTAATTTTATATTTTGAACAATATTAGGTGAGATTTTTTAATTTATTATTCTTATTTTATTTTTAATGCCTAATCTTACATCTAAAAAAATTTCTATATTTTCTCCTAAATTTTTATGGATTCAAATAGAATTGAATAATATAAATTAAAAACCTATATTTATGATCCCATAAGTATATTATAAAATCTGGTGTGATTGACCGCACGGACGACGATTAAATAAGATAAATATTAGATTTAAATATTCCTTCTAATAACACAAAAATATTTAATATTATTATTAGATAAGTTTGTTATTTTTTCTCTTCACCTACAATGAATAATAAAATTTTTTTTGGAAAAAAATATAAACGTTGCCGGCGCCCCTTTCTTTAATGCACCCGGGGCTGGCGTCTCCTCGGCCCCGCCCTTGTTGCGGCTAGGGCTGGACGGTAATGGATTTTCATTACCGACCTCGATAATGAAAAAACCGGTTTTTCTCGAAAGTCGGTAAAAACCGGTTTTTACCGAAACTCGGTAAAAACCGGTTTTTACCGTAAGTCGGTTTTTACCGAGTTTCGAGAAAAACCGGTTTTTACCGACTTTCGAGAAAAACCGGTTTTTACCGACTTTCGAGAAAAACCGGTTTTTACCGAGTTTCGAGAAAAACCGGTTTTTACCGATCTTACGGTAAAAACCGAGTCGTTTTTTTACCGTAGGGCTGTTTTTATCGAATTTTTCTCGTTTTCCATATTTTTACTTGAATTTTCATCACTTTAATAAAATTATACACTTCACATATATACAGTAGCATTTCCAAGTGTAATTTTTATATTTCCTTTAAGGTCTTTTTCGCATCTAAAGCCATTTAGACCCCATCAGTAATAATTAATTAATTTAAAATGCTTGGTAGCCAATTCAATTGAAATACATTTTGCTCGCTTGTAATGGGAAGCGACCTCGGGACCTCAGGTACACCCACAAGATATGAACCCCAGGGAGAATATTTTTGAATATATTCCAAAAATCCTTTCAAAATAAGGGATTTATGAAATAAGTATAATTATTAAAACTTTTTTAAATACGTACGTATTTAATAAAAAAATTTTAGACAAACATATTTGAAGAGACGCAAGAGAGAAAGGGAGAGGCTAAGGGAGGGGTCCCTCTCTACTCTTTGACTCTCTCTCTCTCTCTCTCTCTCTGTCTCCGACATTCAGCGGCGCGCAATAAAATTTATTATAAGCCTACATTTTATAAACTTTGTTTTTTTTTCTGCTAAAAAAAATAAAAAGATAGATTTTTACCTATTGATATAAAAATTTAATTTTAATTAAATATAGTCTATTTAGATAAAATAAAAAATAGCCTATCATGATCTATATATCATTAAAATCAGAAAAAAATTTCCAATTTAATTAATCTAAGTAGACCTGAAAAAATTACAGATATTAAATTTACTATTATAATTAATTTTATTATTTTTTTTATTATATTCGTTTCTCTCTCTTTTTCTTTAATCGATTAAGAAAAATAATTTTTGCCCCGTCCAATTTTTGCAAAGCCCAACCCTTCTCTCCTTATATATGAGTTTTGAAAAAATTGGACCCCTCGGGTGCAAATTTGATGAAAATTGGAATTTAACCTCAGAGTAAGACTATGATGAACTAAAAATGATCCCCGACCCCCCTACTGAATTTTTTAGTTTTGAATAAATTCGCCCCCAATAGACAAAATTCGATGAAATTTTAAATGGAGGGGCTGCATCATTTTGAGTTGATCATAGTCTTTTAGATTCTACCCTGAGCTTAAATTCCAATTTTGATCAAATTTGCACTAGTGGGGTCCAAGTTATTCAAATCTTAAAATTAGGGGGGGGTCCGGGGTCATTTTGAGTTGATCATACTCTTTTAGATTCTACTCTGAGCTTAAATTCCAATTTTGATAAAATTTGCACTAGTGGGGTCCAAGTTATTCAAATCTCAAAATTAGGGGGGGGTCCGGGGTCATTTTGAGTTGATCATACTCTTTTAGATTCTACTCTGAGCTTAAATTCCAATTTTGATAAAATTTGCACTAGTGGGGTCCAAGTTATTCAAATCTCAAAATTAGGGGGGTCCGGGGTCATTTTGAGTTGATCATACTCTTTAGATTCTACTCTGAGCTTAAATTCCAATTTTTATCAAATTTGCACTAGTGGGGGCCAAGTTATTCAAATCTCAAAATTAGGGGGGGTCCGGGGTCATTTTGAGTTGATCATACTCTTTTAGATTCTACCCTGAGCTTAAATTCCAATTTTGATCAAATTTGCACTAGTGGGGTCCAAGTTATTCAAATCTCAAAAATAGGGGCGTCCGGGATCAATTTGAGTTGATCTGTCTATCTAAATATTCCCATAAGAAATAAGAGAAAGTAAAACAAATCTTGTATAAAGTCACTTCAGATTTCTTTTACTTTCTCTTTTTCATATTCAATTAAAAAAAAAAAAAAAATTTAAATTACACTTCTTAAAGCTAAAACTTGAAATCTTTCGATAAAATAGAGAAATTACGGGTTTTACCGTGTCTCGAGAAAAGCAGATTTTTACCGAGTTTCGAGAAAAACCGGTTTTTACCGAGTCTCGAGAAAAGCAGATTTTTACCGAGTTTCGAGAAAAACCGGTTTTTACCGAGTCTCGAGAAAAGCAGATTTTTACCGAGTTTCGAGAAAAACCGGTTTTTACCGAGTCTCGAGAAAAGCAGATTTTTACCGAGGTTCGAGAAAAATCTGTTTTTACCGCAGGCCGATAAAACTAAAAGTCATTTTTTTACCGTAGGGCTGTTTTTATCGAATTTTTCTCGTTTTCTTAAAATGCTTGGTCGCCAATTCATTTGAAATACCTTTTTCTCGCTTTAAATGGGAAACGAACCCGGAACACCTGGTACACTCACATTATATGAACTCAGGGAGAATATTTTTGAATACCAGTATATACCAAAAATCCTTTCAAAATAAGGGATTTATGAAATAAGTAGGTATATAATTATTAAAACTTTTTTAAATACGTATGTATTTAATAAAAAAATTTTAGACAAACATGCTTCAAGTGAGGGGAGAGTGGAAGGGAGGGAGGGGCTAACACCATTTCGTTTCTTCTCTTTGTCTCTCTCCCTCCGACATTCAGCGGCGCGCTATAAAATTTATTATAAGCCTACATTTTATAAACTTTGTTTTTTTTTCTGCTAAAAAAAATAAAAAGATGAATATTTACCTATTGATATACAAATTTAATTTTAATTAAATATAGCCTATTTAGATAAAATAAAAATAGCCTATCATATCTATATATCATTGAAATCAGAAAAAAAATTTTCAATTTA